>JBCAUF010010238.1:0-10990 GCA_038406115.1 Haemulon aurolineatum | reverse complement strand
CACATCTCGGATTGATGAGAATTTAACATATTTCCTCAACTAGGATTTCTTAGGACTTTTAGTATGTTGTTCTGGACGCCTCATAGAAATGATCTAAGCTGCAAAAAATTCTTTCCAAAATTAGTTTTTATGAGTAATGTTCTCAACATGTTGTTTGACCTCTCGGGTACACAAATCAATTGCTTCCTCAACAGCCAGCATCCATTGTTTGAAAGTATTTGGGATTTAGGGCAAGTGATGTGGAAGAACAAAGGCAATGCAAAGAGATATTTGTGTCTGTGCTGCAAAGCAACACAAATAACTTGTTTATCCCTCTGAAAAAAAGAGTGACACTTTTAATATACTTATTTTTTGTAATTAATATAATGTAAATATTATCGTATGTAATGTGATGCACAGAAATTCAGTTAATTAATGGAACTTGTAATCCAAGAACCTTTTTTCTTACAATCGCTGATTTTGCCTGTAGTAACTTGACATACACTATATTAAAATCACTAATGGCTGACACTATCGTGTATACAAGTGATTTTGATATATGTGTACATATACACATACTTTCTTTACACGTGCTATTGTACAGTATAGTCCTGATGCACTGTAGGCAGTTCATTTTTGGCATTATTGGGCAAAATTTCAATAACCTTTTCGCAGAGATGTGAAACTATGTTAAGCACCAATAATTTTGTTGTGATAAGTGGATGACAACAAAAACCACACTTTAATGTTTATACTGATTAAACTTTTATCTTCCATATTGTCTTCCTTTAATCAATACATATTAAAATGCAGAGGTCTGTCTCTTTGCAACAATCTACCCGCACCACTACAATCAATATCTACATTATCGTTGATCAAAAAACACCTGAAAAGATTTGTAGCAATGTTTGAACAATCTTTGTAAAGACAAGCACGGTAACTTGGCTCATTGTCACAGATTGACACTAACAGAACCAAAGTTGGAACAGGAAGATAAGTCAGCCTGTCGTCTTGTGTGTAGTTGTAGTTGTGTGTTTTGTGTGCAGACCTGCGGGGAAACCCATGACGCTGAATATCCTGTCCAGCTGATCATGATGGAATGGGTTACTGGTCTTGATGTCTTCCTGCCGACAGTGAAAGATGGGCTCGGAAGTTAGCAGCTCCGCAAAGATGCAGCCAATCGCCCAAATATCTGGTGCATGTAAACACACACACGCAGACAACACTTAATCTGAGTGTTCTTGTAGTACATTAGTCATAGTCATAGTCACATGAAAAAGAGTTAGAACCAATTTTCACCGAAACAATTGCTGATCTTAAATGTTCAGGATTTTTCATCCTACTTTATTGCAACATGAGAAATCTGATTTTCATTATTTTCTTCCCTAAGGTTTCTGCTAAAAAAACCCTGTAGAATTAGAATTAGACTTTTATAAAACATTTAGGTTCAGATTATTTGAAATAAACTGAAAACCTGGGATTGGATTAGATGTCAACTAACTTTAACAAAGAAAGTTCAGGGATATTTCATGCACAGCTTAGACAATTTGAGAAATACGCTTATATGCTTTCTGACAGAGTTAGATACAAAAATTGATACGCGATTTCATACCGATGAAACAAACAAAAGTTATGACTCGGCCTCTTCTTTACTTGTGCTTTCTCATTCTGCAGGTTCCCATGGATCATCGCTGCATCTACTGCCATGGATCTGCCTGCCACCTACATACCTACATACTGTGAATATTATTAGTCAGAATTCTATTATATGCATTTCAATATTACAGTATACTATCCTTACTGTTAAATTGTATACAATGTGATTTTGCTGCTCTGTACACACAATATTGCACATCTGTCTTTTCTGTGACTCCTGAGGTGTCTTCCACCCTTTTTTCCTGGTAAGAGTTAAAAGTGAGTTTTTCCACACTTGACGCAAGGGTATACGGACAGAGGGTGTCTCTCCCTGTTGTTGTGCCTGGCTCACACGCGGGCAACATATTTGTGTTTGGTTTTGGCTATTGTGTATAATGAATAATTATCAAAAATAATTATTTTCTAGAACTGCAAGCAGTTATGAACGGGGGCAAAGCCGTGCCCACGTGATCTCATCCCCTGCGCGAGTCATCCCCCGCGGGCCCCTCAGGACGCCAGGCTCGAGGCGAACCTCAGGACTTGGGCCAATGGCCGAGCCATGGTGTCGGCCGTGGTGGGAAGTGCACTGCTAGAGCAAAAACCTGAATGTGTGGCGATTTGGATTTGTTCTAATAAATCCCACCCACTTTGACCAATCATCACATAACTTCACGACTGGCCTCAGGAGCGACCCCACATCACGCTCACCGAATTTTGTGTGATTCCGAGCAACTTTTCTGAAATTTGATCTTTCTGGGGTTATAGCACCACCTATTGGCCGATTTGCATCGAATTTGGTACAGAGCGTCTGGATGACCTCTGGAACAAGTGACTCAAGTTTGAAGTCGAAAGCATTCACTTTGACCAAAATTTGAAACAATATGCATTTTTTAGCTAGCAAAAAAAATTATTGGGCTATAATGCGCACATTTTTTGGAGTTACATGGATATAATTTATGAATGTGTCATTAAAAATGTGGAAGTTACAGGTAAAAACACGCTTTCATCCGTTATAGCGCCACCTAGTGGCGTAGAGTCACAATTTTTAGTATGGAAGATCTGTGTCCTATTCTGTATGCACCCTTACAATTTCAAAGCACTCAGCATAATGCTTTGCCTGAAATTAATGTTTATTGTTTATCTTGTTATAAGCCACGCTCTCATTGACCAGTCATGACCACCTTCAAGATACGACCTCAGGACTGCTCCTACATCATACAGACCAATTTTCGTATTGATCGGTGTGGCTGTTCAAGAGATATAAAAATCCCATACTTGTAGCGCCCCCTAGTGGCCAAATTTGGTTCCTCAGCAGGCTCTCACGTCGCTGCTGTGAGGAAAGGCCTGAGTGGCTGCTTTGTTAGCAGGCCGCATCAGACAACCAGCTGCAAATGAGCAGCTGGAGGTCCTGGGACGTGGTCCAGGTGGTGGAGTTATGGAGCAGAATGGAAGAAGTGAGAAGAGACGACAAAGGCTGAGCAGAGCCTTTATACAACTTGGTGACCTCAGAGTCACATGTCACAGTCTGGATCAGGTTTTCACACCTGGAGGATTGTGGGACATTTACGGTTCCAGTGCTTTCCTTTGTCTCCAAGACAAAGAAAGCCATGTGGTCCAACTTCATCATGTGTGGTGAGCCTCCATTGCTCATCCACAGGTCCAGGTCCCAACACTGTACAGACTGTAAAGTTTTGAATTTGGGCTCTACAAATAAAATTTTGATTTGATTTGAATATACAATGTGTTGAAAGGATAACTTTAGAGATGGTGGCTGGTAGATTTTTTTAACACTTTATTTGTATATTCCACCCACAGAGGGTTGACTGAATATATATAACATTTCAACATTCCAATGAACATTCTAATGCTCAGCTAATTAAGTAATACGCAACAAGCCGTGGTATATGCTCATTATACCAAAGCTAAGGGGCATTCTTTGGCCTGATGGTTTTATAAAACGGCTACCAATAATGGCAATATAAAAGAGGAAAACACAATCTATTTCATGTAGTTTTTATTTAATCAGAAATATATAGTATCCAATAAAAATAACCCCACTGTGAAAAAAAATAGCCCCACCTCTCCGGACGTTAGCTCTGCATGTCTTCTTTTCCTCAGGTATTTTTTTCAGGAGAAATTCACTGCTCAATCCACTCTACAATTGTTAACCCTCCCCAGAGGTGAAAGTTAACCTTGGGCATGTGAATTCAACTCTATTTTTTAACCATGCGGCAACCCCCATCGTGTGTGTCATAGCAGTGCAGCGCTGCCTTGCGAGCCAGCCACATTCACGTGAGATCGAGATCACGTGATAATCCTGAACATACGCAAGACCACAAAAGTGTGTTGAGGTGAAGTTGTGATAGACTATATCATATGAAATGCGTATTGTGTTTTAGTTTGAAAGGGGGCGGAAGTGTCGGTTTTTCTGTCTGGTGCAATGTGCTCTGTTGAGCTTCACGTGATTTAGCAACAGCTCGTGTCAAAAATAGAAATGCTGTGGAATAATAGCTCTGTGGTGTGGAGAGACACTGTTAGGACACTGCTGAAATGTGCCGTGGCGCGCCCGGTGGAAAAACTCTCACTGATTAGATTAGGTGAACGCGGCGCTGACAGACCAAGTGGAAGTTGGTTGTTGCTTCTTGCTTCCCTGACGCAGAGTGATATGCCGTGATATGGCTTTAGAATAGTTAGTTAGCTGTGGTATACACTCATTATATCACGGTTAACAACCAATCAGATTGCAGGATTTCACCTTTCCATTTTATAATATTCAGTTAAAGGCTCAGTAGGTGATCGTTGAGTCTACACAATTCTCATCTCCTCAGCTCTGACCTGAGCTCCTCCCACCAGACAAGCAGGGGCATCTGCTTCAGCAGAACAGCCAATCACAGAGCAGCTGAGAGAGTGAACCTTGTGATTGGCTGTTCTGCTGAAGCAGATACCCCGATTTCTGCCTACTGAGCATTTAAGCAATGGGCGGGGACAGGATTAATTAATATGTTAATAATCTAATCTAATATAACATTAGATTATATTATTATACATAAATTTCAAATCCACATAAATTATTGGTTACTTATAAAACGGCTACAAAGTATGACAATATGTTTCAGTTAAAACCTGTCCGCAATCACAGTGAAAATCCCATTGACCATAAATGCATCTGTGCATGCTCACAGCTTGTGGGCAATCTATGGGGACCAACGCCACAGGATCTCGCGCATAAATTCAAAGATGCACAACCAGCAGTTTTTGGAGCTTTTTGCACGTGAACCAGCATTTTTTACACACCCACCCTCACACAAGCATCACTTTGCCTTGAGACTTGTGCAGACTTCACCAGTGCATTTCATCAATGAAATTGTGGCACTTCGAGAATAGCAAGCAAACTGTTAAATGTCCATATCGGCCAGAATATACAGTACAGGCCAAAAGTTTGGACTCACCATCTCACTCAATGTGTTTCCTTTATTTTCATGACTATTTAGATTGTAGATTCTCACTGAAGGTATCAAAGCTATGAATGTGGAATTAACAAAAAAGTGTGAAATAACTTTTCTTCTTTGTCTCCTCTTTCTTCTTTTCTTCTTCCTCTCCTTCCTCCTCTCTCTCTCTCCCCTTCGCTCTGATTACTGCTTTGCACACTCTTGGCATTCTCTTGATGAGCTTCAAGAGCTAGTCACCTGAAATGGTTTTCACTTCATAGGTGTGAAGCCTTGTCAGGGTTCATTAGTGGAATTTCAGTGAGAATCTACAATGTAAATAGTCATGAAAACAAAGGAAACACATTGAGTGTGTCCAAACTTTTGGCCTGTGCTCTATATCAACAACCTTACATCTGCATGTAGAGCAAGCAACAAACCCACATCTGGAAATTGTGGATGTACTTTTTGTAAGATGCACGATTATTTACATGTTTTGTTCCACACATTATGAATGTTGCATATTGTAAAGTTCATGAAAAAACTGTAAACAAACAAAGCATAAACACTACTCTCTGGAACAGCAGAGACTTCAAACCACCCAGCAGAGCACTAATGTGAAAACAGAAACAACGAAACTAAATTAGACATGGTTTGACCAAATTTCATGACCCATGATGATTTGTGAATGAAAGTAAACTGCATGTTTGCATGTAGATAATGGATTCCTTTTGATGCAATGATTAAAGATATGTTTTATGTGTGGTATGGTTCCTTCGCAGGACTGAACCATACACACCTAATCTAACCTAACCTAATCTAATCTAATGATTCACAGGCAACCTGTCTGTTACCAACCTGCCTACCTGCTTCACCCTGACTGTGCTCGCACCATGACATGGTGTAGTCAACAATGAGGTTCTGGTGGAATGGCCTTGACAGTAAGCTTTAAGCTGAACTGAAGTTTTTTGGTCAAAATTAAAATCACATAACCCGCTTGGGAAACAGTGAGACCTGTCCAGTTTTCACCCAGAGAAGCTATTTCCTAGGGAGTAGTGCGCCAGAGAATGATGTTTTTCTTTCACATAAGACACTATATTTACTCCATCATTGTGGAAACCGATAAAATTCAAGTCTTTTGCACGAAATGGCATGTATTAAAGATTATATTAGATTAATGCTGTTTTCCAGGGTTATGTGCGCCAGAGTTGATGGAGAGGATCGACTGGGTCACAGCAAATTTCACCCATATAAATCCAGCTATTTTTCCCATATAAGTTGCCAAAGACACTATTTCCTATTGCATTACTGTGGTTTGTTCTTCTATCAGCTCTGTGTGGGTTTAAGTGTGGGACATAGCTGGGCAAACACTAGCCTTGGAAGGAGGATAGCCAACTTTCATCCAAATATATTTTGATGAAAATTTCAAATACTTTTTAGCATATATACTGTATTTGGGGATTCCTACTATATTTATATTTCACATAAAAATCTGATCTATTCAGGGGCATTCACACCAAATGTGACAGATGCGAATTGGGTGACATCTCTACCTTCAAAATCATCATGTAAATGGCACGATGACACGCAAATTCATATCAGGCAGCGTGAATGGAGTGTCTGGCGCAACGGAACGTGTCACGAATGACGCAAATGATGCGTCTGATACGAATGAAGTGTATGGTGCGACGCCAATAAAGTTGGAAATATTGAACTTTTCAGGTGGCATCGCGCCACAGTATCCAATCAGCGACAAGTTTAACCCGACAACTGGTGTCCAAGTGGGACATCCTGGCACCGACCTGAGCTAACAGGTCCTCAAACCGGGCTCCAGTCAGCCTGGGGTAAGCTACTGCTGGGACCGGATGTCACGGAGGAGATGGTGAAATTGTCCCAAGCTCATGAACCCGGACACGATGGCCGGTGGTTTTTCGGGGCCTCTGGGACTTGGACTCGTACAGTGCAGCAACGGTGGTTATATCAGCCATGATTGACATGAAAAGAGAGTGGAATTTATTTATTTTTTTGAGTGTCTAGCGCAAATGACACGAATAATCCAAAAATGATCAAGCAGTGCAATACACGCATCTGAAGCATTTTTTTCCAACTAACACACACCTGACTCAAACACAAAGTAATTATTAAACGCTAATTTATTTCAGTCAGGCCTGCACAAACTGAAAATATCACGTCTTGCTCTCGCCTTGACTCTCAATGACCAGCGCACAAACTTGAATGAACGAAAACACGCCCACAATGTGTCACTGCGATAAACAGCAGTGGGTTGGCATATCTGGGACAGCTCTAACATGGCTCTCAATCTACCTAACAAACTGCGTTTTTGTTTTAATCTTGATCGGCAACCATACCTCCCCCTCTTCCCCCATTATCTGCGGAGTGCCTCAAGGTTCAGTTCAAGGCCCAATTCTTTTTACCCACTATATGCTCCCACTTAACGATATTATTCCGAGACACAACATCTCACTTCACTGTTATGCAGATGATGCGCAACTTTATCTCCCGGTAAGACCAAACAAACTTCCAGACCTTTCTGCTTGCTCGACTGTCTGGCAGACACCAAAGACTGGATGTTGAAAAATTTCCTTCAACTAAACTCAGACAAAACAGAAATTCTTATTATCAGCCCAGATCACTCACACTCATAGATCCAGTCATCACTTGCTCCCCTGGCTTCTAATATTAAAGGCTCAGTAGGCAGCTTAGTTTTGGCAATATTGGGCAAAAACTTCCACAATAACCTAGAGCATAATGTAAATGAAGTGATCTGAGAGAAGAGCAGACCTCTGTATCTCCTCTAGGCTCTGTTTTCAACCTGCAAAGAATCTGGCCCGTGACAGAAGAGTTTGACCAATCACAGAGCAACTGAGAGAGCGAGCCCTGATTGGCTGTTCTGCTGAAGCAGATGCCCTGTACTTGTCTGGTGGGAGGAGTTCAGGCCAGAGCTGAGGAGATGAGACCCGTTAAGACTCAACGATCACCTTTTTCTAGGATTTCTGCCTACTGAGCCTTTAAAGGAATAGTTGACCCAAAAATGAAATTCAGTCATTATCGACTTACCCTCATGCTGATGAGAAGTCCAGTGTAGTTTTTTATTCCTCAAAGTGCCACTGGATACTCGGGGGGTTTTCGTCCTGCACCTCCAAGCCATATAATGAGCGTCTATGGTAACCGAGAAGAAAAGGTCCATAAAACTTTGTAATATTCCTCCATACTGCTCATCCGCTGCAATCCTGAAGGGGCAACATCCAGAGTTTACTCGAAACAACGTCCAACGCGGAGGCGCGCGTGTGCATCCATGGGGTTCTCCCAAGCAGTGGCGTGCACTACGGTACCTGTGCCAGAGAGACACACCCCTATGCTTACACACTGCTGATAGCAACCGAGCGAAACACATTGCGCTGGCAATTAGAGAGCTGAATGTTGTCTGGCACGCAGCGCCGCCCCTCCCCATATGCAGAACACACGCTGTGCGACGGTCCATGGGGGGGCCCATTTTGGCGAGGGGACGCATTCTCTGCAAATGCGTAAAGGAAGTGCATCACTGCCATGAGGTGCGCGTCAAGTCAGCCCGAGGTAGGAGAGAAAAAAAAGAGACGTGTAATCTGACACTGCCCATGTTGCTGCAATGATTGACAGTCAGCACGCAGCATCTGATTAATCAGCGGTCAGATGCGCCGACAGAAAGTTGGATGCAGGTAAAAAAAGGTCAACAAGAGGAGGCTTACTTCACTTGAAGGGGGTATGTTGTTGAAATAAAAAATCAGTTTTAATTGACCAGTTGGTGGTCATATGTTGGCTCAGGTTTATAAATTATCAAACTGTTAAGTTTTGGGATATTTTTATGGAGGTAAAATGTTGTCATCTCTTGGTGAATTTAATTCATAACAGTCATATAAGATTAGATAAGATGAATTAAGATTTTATAATGGGGAGGGCCTCAAAATAAAATTCTGCTTAGGGCCCCAAGTTGGCCAGGGGCAGGCCTGCTGGCGCAGCTACAAAGTTTTTGAGTAGTTTTATGAACCTCTTCTTCTCGGTTACTACAGGCGCTCTATATATGGCTTTGTGGTGCAGGAGTCTCAAGCAGCACTTTGAAGAATAAAAAACTACACTGGAATTTCATTTAGGGTGAAGTATTCCTTTAAATCCATTGCCAGAAACCCCCCATACTTTTTGACCATGTCAGCAAGCTTGTCCAGATCTGTTTTTATCATCTCAGGAATATAGCCAGAACCAGGTCACTCGTAGACTTTAAAGACACAGAAATCATTTTGCATGCTTTTATTTCTTCATGGATAGACTATAGTAACAGTGTTTAACTTGTTTTAAGCAGAAAACTCTTAATAGGCTCCGAATGGTGCAAAATGCAGCAGCAAGGATTTTAACTAACGCAAGGAGGAGAGAGAGCACATTACTCCTATGTTATCTTCCCGTCACTGGCTGCCTGTCTGCTTTAGAATTGATTTAAAAATTTTACTGATCACTTTTAAGGCATTTCATGGCCAAACCCCAAGTTACATTTTGGATCTGTTAACTCCCTACACTGCAGCTGGCCAAAAAATTACTTCATTTACCAGTTAAACAAATTTTTCGAGAGTTTATTTGCGAAAAACTGCCAAAATCGTCCCATTGAAATGAATGGGAAACTGCAAAAGAGACAGAATAACGGTGCGTTCAGACCAAACGCGAAGCGAACTTTCGCCTCGCGTTACTCGCGCGAGTTCTACCGCGGCTGTAGTTGAATTTACTCGCGTTATTCACGCGAATAAACAACTCGCGAGTTTCCGGAATAGGCGGGTCCCTAGCACGCATGACGTCACTGACGCCGCTATCGTCTAGAATCTCAATGCTGATAGGCTGTCCCGACACAGCGTCTAGCGAATTTTTCGCCAAAGTTCAATTTTTGAGTTTCAGTCGCGTCATCCGCGCCACGCTAAAACCGTCATTCGTGCTGCCAGCGCGAATTCGCGCGTGATCGCGTCTCTGCATTGACTTTGTACGTAATCTCATCGCACGAATAATTCGCTTCGCGTCCGGTCTGAACGCACCGTGACTGACATTTTTAGGGGCGTTTTCAAAAGTTATCTCCACAAATTTTGACCTAGAGACTTCATTCAAACTTTAAATTGTAGGTAGATTTGTCCTCTATACAGATCCTATATAGATTTTTGAAATATTTTATACTTTTTGATCAATCACTCATCAATCATCATGATCAACCTTGTTAAATTTCTGGGTTTATCATGGGTGTGTATTGCGTGGAATGTTCGTGCTAGAGTGGGTGACATCATCGGCTAGAGTGGGAGAGGTTGTCTGAAATTTGCTCAAATTTGCTCAAACTTTCGTCTCTCCTGCTCCCGGCCACATCTTAAATTGTACACACATTATTTTTTTCACTTTTGTAGAGGAATTCGCCCTGGTTCATACAATGTGCTCGCTTAAGCTGATACTTTTTCTGAATTGGAATGGCAAGCCTGAGAGCAAGGAGTGTCCCGTTCCAACTGCCATTAACTCAAATGCAAAATCTGGAGCCGACTTTCGAGAAAAGCAGAAATGACTCTTTTCTTACACTTGTCAGAGTTGCCACAATATTTACTCAAAAGACACCAAAACACATCAGTGTGTTCGGGAACTTCTGCCAATCCACATCTGCTTTTTTCTCTGATGCGAGGTACCGTTTTGCCTCAGTAAGCCTAAATGCGAGGACTATCCGAAGCCAAAAAATCTTCCTCTCTCTTTCCTCCTCTCTCTCTCTCTCTCCTCTCCTGGGTCTGTGAGTAGTCATGGCAACCAGGTAAGTCGCCATTAGGGGTGTAACGGTATTTGTATTCGTCCCGTCCCGTCATGGTACGAGGGTCACGGTTCGGTGCACGCAGTCATGCGACGAATACGTCTGAGTAAAAAAAAAAAAAAAAGGTGAGTCCACACTC
>JBCAUF010010116.1:0-11005 GCA_038406115.1 Haemulon aurolineatum | reverse complement strand
ATGTTCAAATAAAGTTTTTTGAAAAAACAAGAAAAACTGACGTTTTGTTGTCAGTTGTCATGGTGACTCGTGGTATCCGGGCTCCATTGATGATGGCTTTTCAACTGGAGGTGAACATACTCAGAGTTGATTGAACTAACTCAGATCAGCTACTCAGAGTTTCTCAGCTCAGAGTAAGTCAACTCAGAGTTCAGGGATAGACTCAGAGTTTGTTGAACCTCCTTTCTGGAATACCCCCCAGGTGATGGAAAAAGGACAGGAAGTAAACATAAAAGAGAACACAAGGACACAACTACTACAAAATAAAACAGGAAACAGAGCACACAAAAACCAAAACCATGACAGGTTGACATGCACTGCTGTACAACTGTAGCTATGCTATACATGATTGGTTTTGCATTGTAATGCCAGATTTTGTTTTATTTGGTGAGATCAGAATTAGTCTGTGAACAAATTACATAAAGAGTTGGGTCTTTCTGAGTTTTTTGAATGCTCAGAAATGCTCACACAACTTTTGGCACAGTTCACCATGTACTTTAACTTTGTAAAGAGTGAATAAGATATTTGTTACAGTGACTACTGCTCTAACTTAAAGTCACCCAGTGGACTTTCTCTTTCAGGTGTCACAGTGAGCACACTGGTGGATCTGCAGAAGAGAATCATTAACGGTCAGGATTGTGACAATGCGGAGCGTCGTTACCATGTGAAGTTGCTACGAAATGACAACACCAAGGAATTCGTGTGTGGTGGCTCTCTGATTCGTAAACAGTGGATTTTGACCGCTGCTCACTGCTGGGAGGCCGGAGGGTAAGAAAGCGACACTAGATACTTTCAAATCTAGTAACAATATATTTCTCTTTCATAAACCGAATCAGCAATCAATAATGATTTGATGTCATTGACCTATAACACTAAATATTCTGCAGTCATGACTTCTTTTACTTCTGTTTAATTGCAGTTTGATTGCAGTATTGGGTGTGTATCCAGGTGATAACCAAGAAGAATTTACTATTACAACTAAAGAGACCTTTAAGGACAGAAAAAAGTACCATGACATCATGCTGCTGAAGTTACCTAGGACTCCTGAGCCTGATACGTTTCAGGAGATAGAACTTACTGACTGTAAAAGCAATCCCACTCCAAAGAAGTGAGTTGTTTCTGTGAAATCCTAAATGTTAATTAATTGGTGGTGAAAGTATGTTTGTACTGTATGTTTCTTTTTTTAAGGAAATTGCTTTAAGAAACCACTGCTTTTTATGTTTTCTTTTTTAGAGGTGCCAACGTTCAGATTGCAGGTTTTGCAGGCACACAAATGAGTCCAGGTGGAACAAGAGGTGAGATGAATCTTGTTTATTACAATTATCTATATTTATCAGTGTTCTTATTTTTACTTGTATGTTTGGTACCATTGCTGGCACATATTTACAACCTCAAGCTCACTACAAGCTCAACACATTTCAAGATGTTTAGATTTAGATTTACAGTCAGAGTTTGCTTTATTTGCTGGAGGAATGATTTTCTCTGTACAAGGTAATAAGATAATGGAGTAAGAATCTTTTTCTTTTCTCATCTAGTACATGATAGACCACCTAAATTCCAATGTGCAGACATTGAAGTTGACGACTGTCCGCAGCCGCTTCATTTTCCAGATCAATTTGCTTGCTGTGGCAAAACCGTAGATGCTTCCTCCACTCCAATAGTGGATGCGTGTTTCGTAAGTGGGCATAGCTTCTAACTTGTCATCATGTTTTACCACTTTGATATAGCTTAAAAAAGTATTTCAAAGAATTATGCAAATATCAAACAGACATCACATACATCTCTCTCATAGGGTGACTCTGGAGGAGGAGTGGAGTACAAGGACAAGATTTATGGTGTCATTTCTGCCATTGGAGTGGCGGCCTGTACGAGACCAGCTGAATTTGTGGACGTTTGTGAATACATGACATGGATCGAATCTAAAACAAAGAAGACCTTATTGGACAAAGTCAAAGAATGTATAAGCTGTGCTTAACTGTCCTGCTATTTAACAGGCAATTCACACTGTGTAGAGTGAATTTCTAAATTTGCAAATGATTCATTTACAAGTGAGTGATCAGTAGTCCTTCAAAAAAAAACGGACTTTCCTTTAATTGTAACAGCTAAAATGAAATAAAGATGACCCACAATAAAAACTTGACAGTTAGTTATTGTTTCGATACTTTCAGTGTCACAAAAAAAGATGCATACCATGAACATGTCCCTGCACCAAAAAACTGGGCTTAGTCAATTCAAAACAAATGGAGGAACATTCAAGTCCATTTGAGAGCACCATGACTGAGGCAGACAAAGAATGTTTCATCAGCGTTGTAATATAATGATAGACAGCAGACATTAGACTGCTTCAATCTGACTATCACAAACACCAAAAAATGGTCACTCTACATCAGGCCAGATTTTCAAGCCAAGACTTTGAGCTGGGCCAGACATTTTCAGGTACTGGCAAATTTGAACACAAATATTTCCCTTTTACATTTCTTCACATCTGACACAGGCACATCAAAAGTGAATACAAAAATGAAAGAGCTATAATTGGACAGAATCTGAGGCAGTAGAAACACTTTTTTCTTTTTGGTCATACCTGACCTAGGAACATCTCAAAGTGCATAAAATGAAAAGGGGCAAAGTATTAGAAATGTCATCCAAAGGGTCATATATGAACCAGGCACATCACAAAGTGCCTTTAGAATTAAAAAGGACCATCAAAGCTATCAGTGCACAAACCCACAACAAGTGGCAACAGAAAGAAACACTCATGAATACAATGCCTACAACTGCACACTGAGGGTACACTGGTTCCTTTATATGTTCTTTGGCATAGCTTTGTTACACATCCCACATTATGTTGGTATGTAATCAGTTACCCTGATGACTTTCTTTGTAGAAGTGACATGTTTTGTTCTGAACAAGAGCAGTGACCTTTGACTCTTAAGATGTTAATGCAATCCGAAGACGAGTGTAGTCAGTGAAGAGTGCTGTCAGTCAGGGAGCAACGAGAGCTGCTTTTTATTGAGTTCATGTGTAAAAAGATCCAAACATACTGAGCATGGTGACTGCTACTTTCTATCAGGGAACTGATTGACATTGTCATCTATCCAAAACTTTGCAGGCTCTTTAGTGTGAAGCTGCCGTGCCGTTATGGAGTAATAACTATTTATTTATCCCAGTGGGGTTAAACCAGCTGTTGTCATTTTCAACTTTACTTGTCTGTTTTGAGAAAGACATGCTGTTAGCAACTCCCGACCACACCACCACTTCTGTAAACAAAAATACATGGCATTGTGGGTTGAATGTTTTTAGGGTATGCAGAGTGTTGCATTCATTTTCTGTACTACTGTGGGAATTTTTCAAAAACTTGTGAAATTTGCTTGATCGCATTTTTTTTGCTCTTCTCTACACATTCAATCAGAACCGTGAAAAAAACAGGTAATTGAGAATTGTTAACAATTCCAGTTAGTGTCATGGAGCCTCACTAGTGACCCAATAGCAGCATCCTGATTCCACTTGACTTGAATGGAGCGGAATATTGGTTAATCTTTGGTAACACCTGTGTTTACTCTATTGTTTCATGTGAAAAAGGTCTATTGTGACGCCCTCCACCTCTGCCTAACCTGCAGCCTTCTCTGTCCCTGTGTCCCCTGTCCCTGCATTCCTGTCTGCTCTGCTCCAGCTCCTGTCTCCCGGCCCAGTCAAAAATGTTAGCCATTTACACTTCTGCAAACCACAGTTACTTGGCATATCACATACATACATGAAATATTACATTTGTTAAGAGAGGTTATTGACAGCACCTGAACTTCCCCTCCTCCAAATGTGAGGTTGTATTTGGAAGGAGTGATTGGTGATGGCATTGCAGGGTGACAAGATGACTGCCAGTTCACAACCAACCAACAAATGGAAGCATTCAATGAGACATACTGTATAGACGTTGTAGCAGAGTGTGTAGAGACTAAAATGGATTTGTAACCACATGCAGAACATCTGCATATATATATGTGCAGCATAGTTTGTGAAGCAGATATTGTTATGGAGACAGCAAAACAAAACTTGATGTTTTCCTAACCCTAATCGAGAGGTTTTGCCATGTTAAAATGTCTGTTTTGTAGAAACATTCAAGGCTAATGTGATTGCTGGCAATTGGGTTGCGTCTCCAGGCATTTGTGCTGTCAACTTGGTCCTCTGTTGTGGACATCCACTCAGCTACAACCCAGATTCTGCTATGGACCTGCCACCAACCCAGTCCCCAACACTTGCATACAGTACATCACCTCTCTCCTAACTGGTTTACTATGCCTTTATTCCACCAATAAATACTCTTCTTTTATTTCACTCCAGTCTCCTCGCCTCTCTGTGTCTACACTTGGGTTCACTCGTGTTATCTAGTCATAACATACAAGCGCTCCACATATGGTTAATAGTTCAGTTGTTGCAATGCACAACAACATTGATACAGTATACTGTATGGTTGCTTTTGTTCTTTTTATGATCTTTTAATGAGGAAGTGCAGTACCGTTTATCACCATGCCCGGGCTAATGGCTGTCACTCATTTAGTGAGGGGTACTGCTGCTGCACATACAGTATCCTCAAATAGGTTTTTGTCAGTGTGTCATATTAACAAAGGTGATTTCGCCAACATATTGGAAGAGCATTCACCAATTGCATTTGACACAGGCAAGGTTTATATACTGTAACAGCTCTCTCTCCGAACTCCCACCCATCCATCAGTGAGTTTAAAAAAAATACATAAATAAGCGCTCCACAAAGGGGCCACAATACTTCCAGCAAGTAAAGAAAACTGTGAACTTAATTCCTGGGCTGTTTTCATTTAATGAATAAACCTTTCAGCACATATTTCTCTGAGTCCTCTGAGTTCCATTTAGTACAAAGTATGTAGAACATGAGATTCAGTCAGTGAGCTCACAGGGCAGTACCACTGTCATTACCCTGCTGTCACTTTATAGAAGGCAAAGGCAGGAACTGTTAATAAATGATCAGAACTTTGCATAAATGTATTCAGCTCTGCAGCCAATGGGTTTGTGTGGATAAGCCTTTATCAAATGACAGTTAGCTGCACTCCTCGTGGACTAAAGGCAGGTGAATGGCAGCACGGGCTCAACTGATGCTTCTCCTTTTGATGTGGGCCAGTGAGTATTCAAAAATGTGTTTACACTTCTGATGCTAACTTTGATGATACCATATTTTTGTATATACAATGTATTTTGAAAAATTGTGTAATTTTATAGGTAACAAAGGTATCCTTTAGTCCACTAAGAGTGCAGCAGAGCAGTACCTTTATGGTTGCGGTCACACATATGTGAAGTAGACATCAGTGAAGATTGCCCTCATGTTCACTTGGGAAAGGGGCAAATAAACAATATTCTGCTCTGGTCACATCATTTGCCATATGTGTATGGGTGTGTTATGGTATTCTAAGTGTTGGCCCCAGTTTGATTTGTTCTCCTGCATTCATGAAAATCAGCCTCACAAATGTTCTCACCTCATTTGGTGGACTTAAAGGATACACAAAACTTTTGGTGAAAAAGGTCAACAGAACCACCACAGGACATATTTGAGCTGGATTTATACTGTAGTTGTGCCATCATTGTGTTTCCACTAGCGATGGAAAACATCCAACACGAACAGCTTTGCAAGTGCTTTTAGAGGAGAACTGGGTTGTTGCCTCTAGTGCAAGTTTATAAGTGAAGTTTACAGATTTATGCAAAACAGACAGGGATGGCAACTTGCCTGGTCTCCTAATGGGGACTCTCCTTGTTCTAGTCTACCTAGAATGCAAACAACAACAGTTTACTTTTAACCCATAGTCACCTGGTGGAGAACCTTCTCTTTCAGGCGTCACAGCGAGCTCAGTGGTGGACGTGCAGAAGAGAGTCATTGGAGGTCAACCATGTGAGCGTCAGTACCATGTCAAACTGAGAGGAGTCGCTGCTGGAGGATCTTCCAACATGTGTGGCGGCTCTCTTATCAGTGAGAGGTGGATTTTGACTGCAGCTCACTGTTTGAAGTCAGGAAGGTGAGAAAACAACAGTATTCCTTCAAATAAAGATTTAAACATAAACACAAACATATAATATTTTACTCTGTAGCACTTTGAGATTTGACTTTTATGAAAAGTGCATTAGAAATAAAATGTATTATTATTATTAATATACAAACCAAGGCAGGGTATGCAGACTTATTGTTTATACACGTTTTGGATATTCATGAGAAGAAGAAATGATTGTAAAATAGATGAAACTGTTTTTTCTTTATACCTCTTCTTCCTGTAGAACTGTGTTTGCAAACGTAAGTGTGCATCCAGGGATTCCAGCACAAGAGGTGCAAATCACAGCAGAACCAGTGATTTATAAGGACGACAAGAGCAGGTCCCATGATATCATGCTGCTTCAGCTCCCAAGCCCCTCTGGCATTCAATCTGTCGCTCTTCCTGACTGTGGACATCGTCCTAAAAAGTGAGTAATGATTTCTACCCTACCCAAAAAAGCAAAAAACAAAAAGTAGAGCAGCGTTCTGCATTTGCATTGTTTTGATGTTCCTTTTGTGGCAGAAAGAGACGGTTCAACAAAGGAATCAGAGAGTCGAGATGCATGTGTCAGATGGGGAATCTCTTTATTCACTATGACCACTCGCAAACAGCAGTCAGAGATCAGAAAGACCCAAAGCCAGTACATGACATGGCTTTTTATATGCCAAACAGGCAATATGTGTGTATTGCTGGATGAGTCTTTATCGCTGGCTCCATCTCATGTTTATCAAAACTCTATGTTCCTGATACAACCTAATACAATGGGTGTGTATGTGGTGTTTCAACACTACTCTTGATTCATTTGGCAGACAACATAACATTGATACATTCCGCTGCATGTCACCATGACCTGCTCCTTTTCTTAGAAATGGTCTTCCTGTTATTTAGCTTTCTCTCTTCCACATTCCAAAGGCTGCATCTATGATCGAAGGATGGCTAACAGTTTGTGGCCTATATGAAGTGCCCAAATTTCAGGAGGTTTGTTCCAGATTTGGGCAGCATAGCAGCTAAAAGTTCAGTGGATTTATTTCTGGATACAGTCAGTGCCAGTCAGACAGATGTACGGCATGATATCATAGAACAGCAAATCAATTATTGGTGCAACTATTAAAAAAAACTTGTGAGAACATGCTCAAGAATGTGTTGGTTTTACTTTTTTTAACCAATATTAATATCCATTATTAATATTAATCATATTCGGCACAGTCATTCAACTCCTATTTCAGTAGGTGGTTGCACAGTTGACATCTTCATTGGTCATTTAGCCTACTATTGTTAGATAAAGGACATTTTCACACGGCTCTTATTTCACTTGCAAAACATTGAGCATAAACCGCACGGGCTGTGCAGATAGTCTTTTATCATTACACTCTGTATGCATATGTGTCGTAACTACATATTTCCATGATTTTAGCTTACCTAACACCTACTTTAACGCAAGCACATCAGCATGACAACATCGTGACATGCAGGCTGTTTGGGGGTCCATTTATTCATTTGCATTCCCTCAGCTCACTTTAAGGACCCCTAACCTACCTCACAGTCCCTGTGTGAGCTATACCCATATATTACTACCATTAGCCAGTCTTGTAAATGCACATATATCTGATAACAAGGAAGTAAAAATTATAACAAAATAATGAGTACATAGTACAAATGGAATATAGTACGAGTGTGTGGGGGGTCCGTTTATTACCAACATTACAATGAGTCTCACACATTCAACAATAATTGTAGTAGTAATGGTAGCAGCATGGATGATGATTTATGATGACATAACCTGACCACTTGTTCATGTTCATGTTTTCCAGAGTTAAGATTGCAGGTCATGGTGCCACTGCTGGAGGCCCTAATGATGAAAGAAGTAAGAAGATTTTTTTCAGATCATTTGATAGATGATGATCTATTGCAATCTATATGATTTTTATTATTTCAAGGATATTTATATCCTGTTCATTTTACTGTAGTCTGGAATAAGACAGACCATGCACAGAAGTACTTTATTTTTTGGACTAAACTTATATTGTTTTTAAAGAAACATGAAGAAACAAGAAACTGTACCTTTGTCAATGGACTAACAGTTCGGCATGAAAAAAATATTTGATTTGTTAAGTATAAATTCTTCATTTGAGTGATATGAAGTATTTTGTTGAAACCTTTGTTGTTGTTTCTCTTCTCTAGAACCTGGTACATCCTCAACTCTCCACTGTGCAGATATTGAGGTTGTCAGCTGTGATAACCTCAATAACACTTTGCAGGAACATTTCCAAGAGGCCTATCATATCAAGGTGTATCAACACTGGTTCTGTGGCCACTCAGTTGGAAATGATATATGTTATGTGGGTTGGCATGACCTTCATTGTGTAAATCTTCTGATGTTTATGTGTTGATCTTTACATATCTATTAAATATCTGTCTCTCTCTTCCAGGGAGATTCTGGTGGAGGAGTGGTGTTCGAAGACAAGATTTATGGTGTCATTTCTTTTCTCGGTGATCCTGATAAAGTATGTCGAAAAGCAGCTGCGTTCATGGACCTCTGCAAACCAGAATACTCAACATGGATCAGCAAAACTATTTCTTGAGAAAACTTGTGTTTACAGTATGGTGTGGTGAACTGTAAGACTTTGTCCTTATTAAAAACAAGAGATTCCAGTTTAACAAGAATCTGTGTTTCTTTAACCCTGAAATGTTGGAAATTTAACCCAGGAATTGGAAACAGTGTTTGTGACAATCTCTTTTTATATATGGATACAATGGTGACACTCTCCACCCTAACCAGACCATCGATCAATTATCTCTTACTATACTATATGACACCTACGGGATGCCTAATTAATTAGTGTGCCCTCTGTGATGTATATTTAGACTTCCTTCCACCTCAGTCTCTCCCAAGATGGACTTGCTAAGGCTCACAGGAATCCTTGGATTGTCCACCTCACCTTGTGCTAAAAACCCCAATGTTCTTGTGGAAAGAACGATCATTTGGTGAATTTTCAGGTCATTCAATCTTTAGTGCACTCACATAATTGCAATGTGAAACCAAAACTTTGACTGTTTCATGTCTGTCACATGTGCTCATGGTGAACATGCTCTCATCTGTGAAAAGCACAGGCTGCCAGTTGCCAGTTCTGGTGTTGTCAAATGTCAATCAAGCTCCACGGTGCCCAGCAGTGAACAAAGAGCCCACTAGAGGATGTTGTTTTCTTTGTGTAGGCCTTGGCACCAGCCGCCATGTGGCCCTTCCCCTGAACACCTTGTCCACAAGGGAAATATACTATAGAGTGAAACTGCTAACTGGTAAAGGAGTAAAGAGGAGGCTGGCACAAATGGAGGAATCATAAGCTTTAAATTGTGCTTTTGGCTAAACCAAGTCTTAAATAACTTAATCGAAAGTCATATACACTTGTACAACAAATTATTCCACCACATTCCTTTAAATAGCATTCTAATGACGATCACAAACTAAATCATAAACGCTGCTACCATTGTTATAGCCGGTGTTTTTCTTCTATCTCCTCAGCAGTGTGCTGTGAGTGCTCTATGCCTTCAACTTTATGAGTTTGTTCTTACCTGAAATGTGTTATTATTCCCTGTGTCTCCTCCTACACTGCAGTGATTTCATCTTCACTATCCTTCATCCACTCACTTATTAAACTAGCCTATATTCTGTTAATTTTCCTTGAGAAAAGCAGAAGTTTTTCAGTTCATTTGTGTGCAATCGATTTGGTCAGAAAAGAGCCCTACTGGTTTGATATGTTTCCTCTCTCCTCATTGGAGACCTTTTATCAGTGAGGCAGTGCTGTCCCTGAAAACAGGTATTATGGCTTCTTCTCTATTTAAGGCATTCTTCTCTTTCAGATCTCAGGGTTTTTCAGTTCCTCTTACAAGATGCTCTAGGGGTAAAAAAAAAAACAACAAACCCTTCAGATTCTACTCCATTCTGCCAATGGGTTGATGGCCTGAGAGTTTTTCCTTTATTCATTTACACTCACACCAGACTCCTTTCTGACCGTTTTATTCTCCTATTTTATTTCTACTAATCCCCACAATACTACTATGAGTGGCATTAGAAACAGGATCTATCTAATCATTAACTCTTCTAGATACACTTCATCAACACCAGAATAACAGGACAGGAATTTGGTTTCCTCACAAAAACTGTAATGTAATGTCATCATAAGTTATTCTTCAACAGCTTGACTACATTCACAGATGCTTATTCATACTTCTGCACCATGTTTCAAAAAATATATACATTTACAATTGATTCTCTCATGTCAGTGGTTTGAGTCTTAGTGTTTTCCTTTTAGTAGTTTTACTAGTGGCACAATATAAATGCATCGCTTCTTATTTTATTTTAAATATGATGGTTTTAGCTCTGTTCTTTAGTGGAGATACATTTTAATACTGTAAAGATTTGTTTGGTGCATAACCCCTGAGCAGCTGTGACAGTGGAATTTGTAGCTGTAGAAAATAGTCACACATGTGTATAAACGCAATGTAATGTAATGGAAATGGAAATGGAAATTTGGTGGCAACAAATGTTCTGAAAAGCAGGCAGAAGCTGTCTGTTGTGCCCCGCCCGTCAGGACTACTACTTTTGCCTTCACTCTTCCCTGCTGTAAGCTTGCCTCAGTAATACCACAGCGCTACCCTGAGGACCACCTTGCTTTTCATTTTGCTGCCCATGTTGACAGGTCAGAGCAGCCACAATGCCCTCATGAGTTACCGCTCTTCAAGAGCTTTGGAATCTTGCCTATTATTTCGGTATGCCAAACATGGTTCACATGGTCTGTCCAGGAGGAGGA
Source organism: Haemulon aurolineatum (assembly GCA_038406115.1). Lineage (NCBI taxonomy): Eukaryota > Metazoa > Chordata > Actinopteri > Lutjaniformes > Haemulidae > Haemulon > Haemulon aurolineatum. The sequence continues at coordinate 114 of JBCAUF010010116.1, read as the reverse complement.
GGGTTTCAGACCCAGGGTGGGGTGACACAGTAGACTTAGGCCGAGTTCCAATCCGACCCCTCACGGACTCACAGACTTAGTGGCGCGTTCACGGGAAGTCCGTGAGTGTGTGAG
>JBCAUF010009706.1:0-11044 GCA_038406115.1 Haemulon aurolineatum | reverse complement strand
GAGACCTAGGGGTAGACCCAGGACCAGGTGGAAGGATTACATCTCTTCCCTGGCCTGGGAGCGCCTGGGGATCCCCCGGTCGGAGCTGGCCAATGTGGCCTGGGAAAAGGAGGTCTGGGGCACGTTACTGAAGCTGCTACCCCCGTGACCTGACCCCGGATAAGCGGTTGACGATGGATGGATGGATGGATATGTGTTCACAGTGTGTCGCTATTGGCTGTCCTAAAAGCCGCGAGACATTACTAAATGACGTCACGACGTCTTGACGCCGTGACGTCATGATGCCTACTTTGCATAACAGCGGCGGCTTCAAACATACGTGATTCATTTGCAGCCTGGGCACGGAACAGTGCGGGTCTCTGACTGCAGGAGCAGCTCTGTGTGATACATTAGACTGACCGTCTGTGAGTGCTTGGGACGGGGGAGGGTTTCCCGGCAGCGGTACATGCTTTTCCTGGAAATCAGGACTGAAAAAAGTCGCTAGATTTGTTGCTAGTCGTTTTTCAGAATAAAAGTAGCCAAGATTTAGCGACAAAGTTGCCAAGTTGGCAACGCTGTGTGTTTTTAAAAAAGTGATGGACTTCAAAATAGACTATGGGGTGCAGCATACGAGAGTTGCGTCTCACCTCAGCGAACACACTGATGAAGATTTTAGCTCTTTATGACGTTCGTGTGAATTTATATTTAATTTAATGCGTCCACTTCCTGTGCGGCAAGGCCATCAAAACTTCTGTGTCCCGCAGAGAACATGCCTTGTGACGTAGGCCCACGAAATTCACAGGAATGCACCATGAAGGCCATTTTAAGCAGTATTGTACATATATTACTTCCTGTCCCCAGCAGGTGGCGTTCTGACTAAATGTGAATTTTAATGCAAAGATGTCTTCAGGGCAGGACTCTCATCATACACGTGATGTTTGGTGCAGATTGGATCATGTTCAGCCGAGTTCTATTCATTTATGTACAATTTTTGAGTTTTGGAAAAAACACGAAAAACACCCAACTTTGACAGCTCGCCAAAATCAAACATTTTCAAACATTCAAATCAGGACATTTTCAGAAAATATCGTTTGCTCTAAAGGTCCTTAAGAATGCATGAGCCAAACCAGAATAGCATTTAATTTTCATTCATTTTTAATTAATATTCAGTCCAAACAAGCTGAACAGAAAATCCACACGTATATTTCTTGCATGAATACGGCTGAGCTGCCATGCCATGAGCTGATGCGCCCGGTGGTGCCTTGGACTACGTTTATATGGAGCCATAACAGTCTTATAACTAATAAACGCAAACAGAAAGGAATAAATGGACAAAAAAGATTCACAAATGTATTTGGGATTTAGATATATGTGACTCAAAACACAAATACATTTACAATGCACACACAAATATGTTTAATTCCATAAAAAATAAGATTCATTAACATATTTCCGATGCACACACAAATAGAAAATAAATTTACCAATATATGCATGTAAAATTATTTGCAATCTTCATCAAATACATATTTGTAGCTTATTACATTCATATATAAATGGTTGGACCTGCATTTACAAAGTGCTTTTAATTTGTAAACCTCGCTGCATTTGTATGAGACTTTTGAGACTCCCCTGGCATGACTCCGATCCACAAATGCGTTTTTTCCAAGAGTGGATCGTCTGTAGCCAATCAGATGTCTCACTTCTTTACAGCCAATCATGTAAGTGCTTCCACATGTTGGGTGTTTTATGATGTCATCAAAACATGCGCAGTACTTGGGCAAAAGGGTTGGGGGTCTTATATGCCTGAAATTAGATAAATTGAATTTAATTGTGTTTTTAACTTTCTTAACATGCTGCTTGAAATTAAGATTAGAATCAAAGATTACCCCGAGGTACTTAAAATGTTCAACCACCTCAAGTCTCTCTCCACCCACCATGACTGATGGTTGCTGTCCCTCTGTTGGCTGTCGGGAGAACAACATACAGACACTTTTTTTTGTTAATCTTCAAAGAGCTTCTCACTTCTCCGAAGGGGCCCTGTGTGTGAGTGTGTGTGGGCGTGTGCTTTGTGTCTCTCTATCCACCTTTTTCTCTCTCTCCCTCCGCACACTCAGGCCTCAGGTGAGACTTGTTGTCTCGTTAGCTGGAGTTGACTTAAGGAGGCTGTGAACTTTTTTCTCTCTCTGTCCTTCCCTGCAGGTGACTGGTGAGGAGACTGAAGCTCTGATTCCTCATGGCTGAGGTCCTCTAAGTTTTTGTCATTTTGGTTTTGGTTAGCAGGTTTCCGGTAGTCCTCTTTTTTGGTTCCCTTTTCTTTCACTTGGGTTTAGTGAATTGGTTAGGCAGCCTTAGTTTCGAGGGAGAACCCTGGGTTCGACGGCCCTGGCTGGTTCAGTGTTCCCCTCTCTTTTGTTTGTTTTGGCCGGAAACCTCCAACCCTTTTGGTTTGTTGGGACCTTGAGAATTTTTCATTTGTTCTGAATTAATAAACGTTTGTTATTTTGTGGCAGCTTTTGTCTATGTGTTTTGATGTGGTTCGGGCCTTGCAAGCTTTTTTTCATTTGAGGTCCGTAACAAACTCCAAACTGTGTTTTTGACACATATAGTAGGTCATGTTTGTATATAACTTAAATATATAACAGCATGCCTGGAGAAACTGGTAAACAACATCGAAATGTTGCTTTAGTTGTAATGGGATCCTGAGCCCTACTACCACACAGCCTTTGAGGATGATGAATTGCATGTTAAGTCTGAATAGAAATGGTTAACTTTTATATCACTGAAAATATTACTGTGAGCAACATGGAACTTGGGAAATGCCACCACAGCAGAATTTGTTGAAAATTACTTTTAGTAATGTATTCAGTGATGCCAACAACATGCACACTTCACGTGAAGCAACTGTCAACCAATTTAAAAAAAAAAAAAAACAGATATCGCTCGCGCATCAATTAATTAGCTCTGGGCCTATTAAAGTTTTGAAAAGCGCCCCCGTTGAGAAACCCTAATCTAAACAATTAATTTGTGAACAGTTCATTTAAAACTTAAAAAAGTGATGTATTAACAGCGCTAAAGCAGGCACCAAAACAGCTTTTAGCTGCTTTTCTGCTACCACTGCCGAGTTTGTTTTTTTTTAGAAATCTTTATTTGCATCACAGGAGTATACACAAAGACGGTTATCTTTGGTATACATATATGCATATAGGCACCGCAAACAGGCGTTAAAATAACGGCATGTCGGGTCCTGACAGCGGAGGGGACCTCAGTGGAGGTCTGTGGCCAGAGGGACTGCTGGGTTGGAAAAACAATAGATGTACAGTAATGGCGGGCTACAAACCCCCAGCCTCTTGCCCAAGTACTGCGCACGTTTTGATGACGTCATAAAACACCCCACATGGGGATGCACTTACGTGATTGGCTGTAAAGGAGTGAGGCATCTGATTGGCTTCAGACGATCCCCTCTTAGAAAAAACGCATTTGTGGATCGGAGTCATGTCAGGGGAGTCTCAAAAGTCTCACATACAAATGCAGCGGGGTTTACAAATTAAAAGCACTTTGTAAATGCAGATCCAACTGTTTATATATGAATGTAACATGGAGGTATTATTGGTGAAAAAGGTTTGAGCACCTGTAAGAGTAGAATTTGTACTTGTGTACAGTGATTTGTGTGTGCGTAGTCTGAGTTGTGTGCGTGTACAGTGATTTGTGCGTGTACAGTGATTTGTGTGTGTGTAAGTCTGAGTTGTGTACTTGTAGAATTTTCTTCTCTCCACAAATACAACAAAACACTTCTACATTCACAAACTCTTAATTACAGGTACACAAACACTACTTTACAAGTCACAGATTAAAAAACGGACATGTGACATATGGTGCTGCAGTATATTTGGTGTAAAACTAATTTGTGCACTTGTATCAAACAATGTGAACTTGTTAACTTGTGCAAAAAAATGTTAAATAGTTACTCAGGAAATCATTTATGTTCCTTTAAAATACAAACACAAATCGACAACTACAAGTGCTCGAATCTCCCCCACACACGCATAGATTCTGTTTCCTACAGATAGAAATCGTTTCAGTGAGATATTTGGTGAAAAAGACGGTGCTTATTTGAGATCGACTGATGTTGGACAGAGGGAGGGGGGCGAATGTATTCTTCACCGCCAGAGTTGCGGTCTCTCGGCCGGCGTCACGCGGCTGCGATAGACGCCGTCGGTATTCCTTCTCTCCCAAGTCACTCTCATTTGATTGGCTGTGGGACAAAACCTGCTCTCCTGTGATTGGTTGTGAAATCAGTCGATCTCAAATAAGCACCGCCTTTTTCACCAAATATCTCACTGAAACGATTTGTATCTGTAGGAAACCGAATCTGTGCGCGTGTGGGGGAGATTCGAGCACTTGTAATTGTCGATTGGTGTCTGTGTTTTCAAGGAACACAAATGATTTCCTGAGTAACTATTTTACATTTTTTTGCACAAGTTCACAAGTTCACATTGTTTGATACAAGTGCACAAATTAGTTTTACACCAAGTGAAAATGTGAACGTGTCCGTTTTTTAATCTGTGACTTGTAAAGTAGTGTTTGTGTACCTGTAATTAAGAGTTTGTGAATGTTTAAGTGTTATGTTGTATTTGTGGAGAGAAGGAAATTCTACAAGTATAGAACTCAGACTTACGCACACACAAATCACTGTACACGCACAAATCACTGTACACGCACACAACTCAGACTACGCACACACAAATCACTGTACACAAGTACAAATTTTACTGTTACAGGTGCTCAAACCTTTTTCACCAATAATATCTCCATAGTAACAAGCTACAAATATGTATTTGATGAAGTTTGCAAATAATTTTACATGCATATCATGGTGAATTTTTTTCTATTTGTGTGTGCATCAGAAATATGTTTATGAATTTATTTATTAGGTGTGAATATTTTTTACTTATGTATGGAATGAAACATATTTGTGTGTGCACTGAAAATGTATTTATGTTTTGAGTCTATCTATATATCCCCAAATACATTTATGAATCTTTTTTGTCCATTTATTCCTTTCTGTGTGCATTTATGAGTTATGAGACTGTTATACTTTACTTTTATTTTTCAGGACATTGCACATTAATGAACATGCATACATGTAAATGTGCCCGATTATAGCACAATGGCTCATTTCTATCTGGTGTCAAAAGTAGGCAGGCTAAATGTTAGCAAGCAGAGAAATTAGAAACAGAAACATACACTTTCATACAAAAACACTGTTCGTAAAAGAAAGAAAAGGTACACATACAAAGACAAAAACACATGTTAATAAAAGAGGAATGAATCCTAAAGTAAGGACATGTATTAGTGGTGCACTTTTTATGGGGGTGCTAACTACAAATGCGTACATGTTGAGCTCTAAGCCACATTTTAATCTGGCTCTTAAAAGTGGCTGAAGAGGGACATTCTCTTATATGCGTTGGTATTGTGTTCCATAATGCACTACCTTTTAATATATTTATTTGAAATATATATATCTCAATTGAAACAAGCTTGTCTTTTGGGGGGTAGTACTTTTTAGTTGACCATGTACCAGTGTGAATCTGTACTGTCATGAAACTACCTTGCACTACACAAAGTACAAACTTCTAATAAATTCTTCACATGGGTGAAGCATTATTATTCAGGTCATCATCACACTAATTTGTCACAGTGCTGAATCTCAAGACTAACACATCCATCATTATTTAACCTCACCTGTGTACAGTATTTCCAGCCTCTCTTTCAGCTTCTCCTCCCTTATCTCCTCCAGCTTCTCCTCTTCTATCTCCTCCAGCCTCTCTTTCATCTGCTCTAGCCTCTCCTCCTCCATCTCCTCCAGCTACTCTGCTGTCTGTCACCTTACAAAAACATGTTGATGCAGGTCATGAACAGATAGATTAGGGATAGAATGATCAGAGTTTGATGGTAAAGTCATTGTCTGAGGCTTTTACTTTCACACAATTATTGCATGTTATTTATTCCCCCCAAAATATGAATGTGTAAAGTTACATGAACCTCTTATCTAGAATCTGAAGATTTATTGTATTTTCCACGTAAATTTTCTTTTTTGTGTTTTTATGCAGTTGCTCTTTTCCACACACATACATGAAAATAATAATGAACTAGGACTGCGCGCAGTCATGAACGGGTCCTCGCGTCCCCGCGCCATTCGAATTTCAATAGGTCCCTCGTGAGTCGTTGACTCTCGGCTCGGGCCCTAATTAAAAATAACTTAATAAATAATTAAGTAAAGTGTATCTCTTTGGCATTAAATATCATCTTTGATTCAATATCTGTATTGGTTAGCCTCTGCAGTATACCCTTGAAATTACTTTCACTCCTAAATAAGTCTCTTATGCAGTTTTCTTTTCTTTGACATCCTTCACATCCTATAGCCTACCACACACACACACACACACACACACACACGCACGCATGTACGCAAACACAAATGTAGATGACACCGCTGATATTAAAATCTGTTTAAGCTGACGTGACCCACGCACAATATATGCCAAACATGTTGACAACTTGCACTTCACAGCGGCAGGTGACATGCACCGTCTGCCTCTTGTCCGGTCCAACTAGCAGCTAACTTTTACAGGCAGATGTAGTGACAGCGGGGACAGCCGATCACATGTACGTAAGTGAGAAATCGGCAGCCGATCGAAGAGCAATATTTATGGTAGAGGCGGGACTTCTGGCAGAGACCGACTGTTAACCCTCTGTGCGCCATAATCACTGATTAAACACTACGGACAGCGGTTGTATTGATAGGGACTTCACTATTCCAGCTGGTAGATCTGTATGGAGTATTTCGGAAAATACGGAACGAACAGCGTCCCGCAACATTTAATTGCCAAATACGGGACGATTCCGTATTTTATGGGATGGGTGGCAACCCTACCTTTACCTGGGGGTAGCCTAGCATGGCCATAGTCCAATGCTCTTGAGTACAAAGCATGTTGGCTCCATTTGGCTTGAAGCAGGGTCAAATCATCCCTTTTTCTTGGACATGTCAGGCTCAGAAGAAGATAAAAAGTTATAAAGACAATAAACAGACCCGTTGATGGCAAGATCCGAGGTCCTTTTTTGTATTTACTTGACTTTTGGTGCAAACCCACAGGACCTGCCAGGCTATGTGGCTGCACCTCGGCTGCCATCTTACCTTATGGCTCCATACGTTTACATGTGGCCGGCTATTTTCAGAAACGGACATTTCACCCTCTCCGTTGCGTGCACACCAGTCCGTTTTCAGAAAAGTTTTCTTTTACACTTACCTGTGTTTATATGGCGTCAAGAGCATGCCCAACATGTAGGTGGCAGTGTAGTGACAATGCACGAGTAATCACAACTGTCTCGCAGCACAAGTACACTGCCAAAGCCGGGAGCCAGAGACCCTCGGCTCGACCGGACCAGGACAGACAGTGCTCAGCACACACATATTTTTCCATCATAATAGATTCATCTTTTCTATCTTGTTTGTATTGTTTACAAACAAGATATAATATAATAATATATAATATAATATGTTTTAGCCTCCTTCCTCATGTGGGGGCACTGGGGCTGGTCCAGGGGCAGGTGGAGTTAGGGGCAGACTGACAGCTGCTGCATTTTACTTGTGCATTTTACTTATATGTTCGGAACGAGGCATCATTTTGGCAGAGGGGAGGTCAGCTAATTGAAAATGAACAACTTGCTATAAGTTTGACTGCATTAATTATTTAACTAAAACAACTCCTCCTCTGTTAGTTTCCTTTATGATTTTGGCCACCTGATTTCTGAGGCATATTGCAGCTGATCCAGTCAGAGTGAACCATTTTATGTAAATAGAGAGAGGGTGTGGGGTGCTTAATGTTTCCAAAACAAATAAAGTTATTGTTATCAGTACATTGTAAATCAAATATATTTGTCATTATAAGTTGGTTATTAATTAAGTGTCATATTATTTTTTGTCAGTATTATAGATTTATCAGGGCCTCTCTGGGCCCCTCTTAATCGTGGGCCCCTAAAATCCTTGTCCTTTTTCCCCCCTTTTCGGCACCCCAGCGTACCTGTGTCGTGCGTACGAGTGTCTCTGTTGTTAAAGTTTATTGACTCATTTTAACAATCCGGAGTCACATAAAAATGACGTCACGCATGCCTTTTTCTGGTCAGTCGTCATGGAAACATGAAGCCCTGCCAGTGGTGCGGAGTTTGGACCAGAGTGTAAACAAACGTGTGTAGGCTACGAACATTAAAACACTCACTGTTGCTTTTTAAATGAATTGTTATTTATTCTTAGATTAATATTTGTCATTTTTCAGTTGTCTGTCTATCAAACTAAATAATAAAAGAAAGTTAAATGTTATTCTTTTGCTATATTAATTCATTCATGTTTAAAGCCACTGGCAACCCAAAGCCACAAGAGGCTTCTAACTATGTAATTTAGGGTCTTATATACATAATATTAAACATTTCAATGTATCACGGCGGACTTGGGCGGCGGTAATATGATGTTCTTCTCTCACAAATGTCAGAATGATTCGCACAGCACCCCTAAAGCTCTGACCTTAGAATCGCCCCTGGTACAAAGACACTATTTTCAAGAGGTACTGTACAGGGATGAGGGAGGTGTTGGGTAGCAGTAAGGGTTATGAGGATATTGTTTTAATTGTTTGTTTCTTTCTTTGTCTTTCTTTTGTGTGTGTGTGTGTGTGTGTGTGTGTGTGTGTGTGTGTGTACCGTATGTATATGTACAGAGAGAACTCACAAAGTGCTTTACAGAGTTAAAATACAGTACAATAAATACATACATTCACTGACAAGAATACAACAAATCAGCAAAATAAATACACACATTCAATGACACAGAAAATACAACAAATCACAGAAGTGTGTACAGGTGGGTTTTCAGGAGCTTCTTGAAGCACTCTACTGATTCTGCAGCTCTTAGATTTTGTGGGAGAGCGTTCCACAATCTGGGTGCCGCAGACTCGAAAGCTCGGTCACCCCTTTCCCCATGTACTTTGTCTAGTGCGAGGAACAACAAGCAAATCAAGATTAGCAGACCTGAGTGTCCTCAAGGGAGCATACGTGTGTAGCAACTTAGACAGGTACTCAGGGGCTTGGCCATGCAGGGCTCTATAAGTGAGTACCAGGGTTTTAAACTGGATCCTGTAGCTAACAGGAAGCCAGTGCAGGGAGGCCAAGATGGGGGTGATGTGGCAAAATTTGGACGATTTTGTTAACAGCCTGGCAGCAGCATTCTGCACCAGTTGAAGGGATTCTATGGAGGTTTTGTTGAGTCACAGAAAAAGAGAATTACAATAATCAATGCGTGATGACACAAAAGCGTGGATGATCATTTCCAGTTCAGGATGCGATACAATGGATCGAAGTTTAGAGATGTTTCTGAGATGGAAAAAACAGGAACGGGTCACCGCCTGGATGTGTTTGTCAAAGTGCATGGCCTGATCAAAAATGACTCCAAGGTTTCTCAGACCCTGTCCACACGGCAACGTTTTCCGGAACGTTTGTATCATTTTGGGGGGGGTCGTCCACATGGCTCCGGCGTTGTGGGTGGGCCGAAACGATATTTTTCGAGAACGGGTCCCAGAGTGGGATGGTTACGTTACCGTTTCCACTCCGTTGTCGTTTCATTGCCATGTGGACCATTTTTTGACGTCACCGCCCCTTCGTCACCATCACGTGACCAACAGAGCACTAATAATCCTGCTCGCAAGAGTTAGAACAACAACACGAGAGAGCTGTGTTTGTGCTGCAGGCATTGCTAAGTTTATTTGCACTATTGCAACAAAACCATGAAGCCATCCTTCATCAACTTGACGAGCAGAGTAGACGCATACACAGTTTCACGCGTCAGATTCTTTTGAATCCACCGCCACACTTCTTACTCTACGGTTTTGTTGTGCCAGTCGGTCTGTTTGTGTTTGTGTTTACAGCGCCACCTGCTGGTGTGGCGTATGTATTACAAGCATATTACACTGTTGGACTTAGTGACAACGTTGTCATTAGTACGGGTGATCTGATGCCTGTGCGGAGCCGTGTGGACGCGATTTTTTTTCAGCCTGCTAAAAAAAAAAATCGGCAACGTTGCTGTGTGGACATAGTCTCAGGCAAGAGCAGATGTTGGGGTTCAAAGAGCCCATGTGGCTAGCCACCTTAGAAGCGGTACCATCAGGGGCAACAATCAGGACCTCGGTCTTTGCAGCATTAAGTTATGTATGTTATGTATGTGTATGTGTATGTGTATGTATGTGTATGTATATATTTATCAGTGGTGGGTGGTGACTAAAAAAATTGTTTTGATACAGATATTCACACAATAGTTATTTTGCTAAATGTTTTCTTCAGAAGGATCTATTCCAGTCAGGTTTCATTGAAGACAATTAATAGTGTAGGCTGAGCCTTTCTGTTCTGACCTGGCTGGGTCTGGCCACCTGGTCAGAGCAGAAAGGCTCAGCTCGGGGAAGCCACTCTCTCTCTGCACTTCAACCCGGTTGGGCCTCCAGAACAGCCTGTGAGGGTTTTGGGGGCCTTTGTTTCTTTGTTTAGTTGTGTTGGGTTGGGTTGGTTTGAGTTCAGGCTTTTCCACACACACACACACACACACACACACACACACACACACACACACACACAAACACATACACACACAACTGAGGCTCCAACCTCAGCTGTTTTCACTGATGGAACCATGCATATTGGTTCGTTTGTCGTCATGAGAATATATCATAAAAAATATATATATATGTATATATATATATATATTTTTTTTATTTTATTTTTTTTTGACTTTTATACTTTACTTCTTTTATACTTTTATAAATAAAATGAAAGACAAGTAAAGTCAATGGCAAATCCCAGAATCCTCCTTGTATTGTTGTTGCTTGAACTTGGATCCAGAAAGGTTGCAAGGTGGGGCAGGTCCAGAAAATATGTGTATGGTCTGCCATTACACTGTGTTCCAAATTATTATGCAAATTATATTTTTCTCAGATTTTCCTAAATAGTCGGTGCAAATGAGTCAGCA
>JBCAUF010009611.1:0-11051 GCA_038406115.1 Haemulon aurolineatum | reverse complement strand
TCCTGCTTCAGAATGCTATACAGCAGATTTGTCCAACGCATATCTGCAGAACTAAATGAACAAAACCACGTGGGAACTCCCAGCTGCCGCACACAGGCCAAAAGGTCACGTTGTGCTCCCTGCCAAAAAGCCGGAGTTCCTCTAATAGGCTTAAGGAAACGATACCCATCGTCAAACTCCAACATCTGCTTGAAAGAGTCCTCATCTTGTAAAATGTCTGACACTTTGTACGACCTGTGCCCTCCTTTGCCTTTACGCAAAGCGATTGACACATTTGAAATAACCTGTTCAACCTCAGACATGTACTGTGCGTAAAAAATATATTCAACATTACATGCAAACCTGCCGTCTGCGTGAAGAATCCGATTGTTAAAGTATCGCGACAAAGTCAAACGATACGGACGACGCCCATGATAAGTATTTCTGGCATGAGGGAACAACACAGGGAAACACTTTGCTTCATTCAAAGTATCACCAAGCAGCTTCACAGGATTATTGCCTTCTGCTGGAGCTACATTCAAAACACCATCACAATACTGATCAAGCACCTCCTGACCAATATCAACAGGCATGAGACACGTATCCTGGAACATGCCATGCTGCTGTCTGTCATGCAAAAGTTCATCCTCAGCTGCTGCATCGGCACTGTCTACAGTTTCTGATGCCCCAGGAACTTCCGCTTCCTGTGCCCCAGGAACTTCAGCTTCCTGTGCCCCAGGAACTTCAGCTTCCTGTTCTCTACAAAACTCATTTAACCAGGCCTCATTAAACTCAATATCTTTATAAAGGCTATTGGCCCCTTTCAGATACTGTAAAGCCTCCTTAACACGCATAGTATCAACAAACTGATACTCATAATGGCCTTTGTATGTCAACTTGCGCTTTAGCTTCACAGCCAACAAAGACCCGTCCATATTGGAACGCGGCAACAAGTTACTGGTCTCTACAATGTTAGCAGGAACACAGGTCACTGGACCATGTACTCCATTTTGCCCCCCTTTAGGCAAAGCTAACATCTTCATAAAAGGAATATGCAATGCAATCAAATGTTTCTCTAAACTATTCAAATCTGCCAATTCAGACACAACAGGATCAACTGTGAGATTGTTCAGCCAACACTCAGGTGGCATCTCACCCCTGTTAATCTTGTAATGACAACTATAACAAATCCACAGCTTCCCGCAAGCTTTGTCTAACCAATGACAAGGCAAATCGCAATCAGAGTTACACTTATGCAGATAATCTTCTGTTATGCACTTTCCTGCTATTGCAACAACTGTCTCACTCTTCCTATAGTCCTCCTGTGTACAATGCAGAACCTGATGTCGAAACAAAAGTCGATGGCAGACACTACACACAAACTCTGGCCCGTCTTTCACTTTGTCAAAAAACTGCTGCATAACAAACTCAAACTCCCCTGCCTTCTCTTTCTTTACAAGTCGTTTTAATTTACCTTCAGCTGAAACACGTCTCTTATGAGCAGGATTGTCACGATATTTCCTGATGCTTGCAGCCTTCACGAGATCTCTATGACTTTTATTTAAACGGTATTTACTTTTGCTCATTTTTATGACTCTACTGCGATGCAATACATTCTGTTGATACTTTTTGACACTGAGGGTCTTCACTCTTGTCCTATGTGTAGCATTCTCTTGATATTTCCTTGTACTATACGTCTTCACTCTTGTCCTATGAGTTTTATTCTCCTTATATTTCCTTATACTATACGTCTTCACTCTTGACCGATGAGAACCATTCTCTTTATATTTCATTACACTATACGTCTTCACTCTTGTCCGATGAGTAACATTCTCTTTATATTTCCTTGTACTATACGTCTTCACTCTTGTCCGATGACTAACATTCTCTTTATATGTTTTTACACTATACATCTTCACTCTTGTCTGATGTTCAAAATTCTCTTTGTACTTAAGAGTACTTGCATGCTTCTTCATTTCCCTGTACAACACATTTCGTTGATACTTTCTCTTTTGATATGCCTTCATACATTCCCCATGCAAAACATTTTGTTTGGTTACATTGCTCTCCTTCAAATAATCCCCTGCATCTGAAATAGTCTGCTTCCAACTACCCCCAGCAAACACCTTACTGTCACCTACACGCTGATCTCTCAAGCTATAACCTCCACAAGCAGGTGTGTTACCCTTACAGTAACCATAGCAGTTCTGTGTCTGAGGCTGATGCACACAGACAACTGTCTCATAATGGTTACCATGGCAATGCTGTAAATACACCGCGTCCTTTGATAAATGCTGAGTTTTGCAACTATATTCAAGCCAGCGCTCATTAAAATAGGTGAACACACTAACACCTAACAAATCCGCTGCTGCTTGAATCTCCAACTCTGTAGCCCAACTACCAACGTAGCGCATCCTTGACACAATGAGATATTCCGACATGGAGGAGTACTCCCCTCTCAAAATACTCTGATATGCCACAGGATTGCTCTCCAGTTGCTTCACTACAGCTAGTCTAATTTTCCTATGGTACTTCTGTGTACCACTAACAGCCTGGCTAACTGCCCTGAAGAAACAGCTACCATCGCCAACAATCTTCTCTGTTCTACATGGAGTACCTAAAGGACCAATATTAAAAGATGAAGCATCACATCTCTCTGACTCTATGTTCAACTGTCCACACAAGGCAAGAGCAACATCCGTCGACAGAGGACAGAATTGTAAATTGTTACTTCCTACATCCCCAACAAAAACAACATCAGTATTAATCGCAACATTATCTGTGCTCTTCACCCTCTTGACTGTGCTATCACGCACTGTGAGCTTACGCTTCTGACCTCTTGTAGTGACATGACTGCCTACTGGCGCAACAGGGCTGTCCTCAGCAGGACCAGTACCCTCTTCCTCCATGCACTCAACAGCTGTACTAACAGCCACAGACAAACTACTCTCACCTGGACGCTTCACACAAACACCATTGATCTCAAAGAGCTTGGATGTTTGCATAAGAGCTCCTGCACACTTAGAAAAGTGATCAAACAAATGCTGAAAAGAACTGAAATACACAACTACACTCCGCCCTGCACTATCGACCATCCCATCTGCACTGCGAGCATGGGAATCAACCACAGCATACTGACTGCCTTCACAAACAATAGCACAAGTATTGCCACACATTGTAAACAAGCATGTCTTGTAGATTGCACACTCTGTACTCAATGCATCAAAGAGAGTAGTATGCGCACCTGCATCAACCAAGTCTCCATCAACAACAGCAAAATCTCCACTTTTTGGATCTGCAAACTCCAACTCAAACATCTGACCATCAAGAACACACTGCCGAGGCAAATCGGGAACAGAGAGGTACTGAGACCCAGCACTGATCAGGTTGCCATCCCTCAGGGCCGTGTACATCTCATCACCCGAGACCACCACCTGATCCAATGTGTCAGGCTTCCATGAAAACACACTCTCTGTGGTGTGTTTCACTACAGCAACTAAACTAACAGCCATACACTGAAAACCGCCATATTCGAACCGCTCATCACCTTGATGGAAACTTCCTCGAACAGAGGGCTGCCCCTGGGACTGAGTGGAAGCTTGTGGAGCCACCATCACAGGAACACTGCAGCTCTCTCCCTCAACAAGACACTCCTCCACAAAGATGCTACTCACACCAAACCATTCTGCCTCTAACGACTCCTTCAGGTTCAGGATGTGAATCATCAAGTCATTCCAACATGTGTTAAAAACAACAGCAGATCGCCCGATGTCTGACGCCAAGCCTGAAGCGTTTCGCTCGCCGCAATCAACCACTACAAAGTACTCCCCATGCTGAATGATCAACAGCGCCGCTTTGTGGAGATCCAAAACACACATCCCATTACTCAACAGCTGCTGCTGCAGCTCTTCAGCCAACTTGCCCACATCATCACACAGTGCAAAGTACTTGTACACAGCATGCCCAACATCCACTCTCCACTCGCTACCAAACAGACCAAACTGCTGCTGGCCAAACACACCCCTCTTCCCCACGTGCGCTGCACACTTCCGCCCCTCTCCACACACATCATCAACATCTGCTGCACGCCAAGTACAGACTGGAGAAATACTATGTTTTACTGCCGCAACGACACTGCATGACGCGTACGCAACGAAATCGAAACGAGACGATGCAGTACGCAGGGTGTTCCCTAACACTACTGACTGAGGCGCTTTGTCTGTACACCTGCAAGGCAAGGAGTTAATACGCTGACCTTGAGGCTGGACAGGCACAGGGGCAGGAGGATCACCCGCTGGAGTCTCAGCCGCCCCCGGAGAAGAAGCAGTCCCCGACGCCGCACCGGTCGACGCAAGGCTCACTGGCACCTCCTACAATAGAAAGAGAACAAATACATTAATTTCAGTATATAAATCATGTAATCATATTAACAGTTCTCATGCTCGCCACATCACAGAGCTTTACATGGATCCTTGAAATAACTTTACTTGCCTCCTGCTCCACGCCCCGCTCTCCAGGCCGGCCAGTCAACACGGATGTTGAGGTCACGACCTACAGAAATAACATAAACAGGAGAAAACATTTTACCAAATAGAACAATTGGTTTGTTTCTTCTAAGTATCCATGCCCATTCAGAGCATATTTGCTCACATTCACTAAATCCTTTGTTTACAAATTGACACGCTGCTTCACATTCCCTGAACACTTTCTGGTACATCACAAACAACACTTCACCTACCTTCGTCTCAGCTGCCTCCTTCACGACACTGACTGCAACCACAGCTGGACATGTCGCTGCCAACTGTGAGTACAGAAAAATACATCATATACCTCATAAACAGACACCAAGGAATTTATGTTTCCTGAACATTTACACTACTACATGTTACTTGCTACTTAACTATTCAACCTGTACACGACCTCCACCTGGATGGAAGCACTACATACCTGCTTCCTAGGATGTCTGCCCTTCACAGAAACAGGTCTGCTGCGACGCTCCACACGCAGGGTCTGATGTGAGAACGAAAAAGTCGTCAAATATTTGGGCATCACTTAGACACACTACTGCATTGTTTGTAGTGCCAAGAGGAAAAGCTACATGACTCATATTTAATCTGTCAAATGTAGCGTCGTTTTATTACCTCGTTGCCTGTGGGGACGCCACCAAGAGCCGATGGAGCGACGTTCTCCATGGCAGCCAACACAGCAGGGGAAAACCGGACAGGATTCAGTGGAATGAAACACTCCCTGAAGGCCACTGGAGCGCCATGCACCTGTATGACAGACAAGACAACTATGTATAAAACTTGAAAATTTCTCAGACACATCGTACACACTATTACTGCCTATCAAGAAACATCATAGACACATGAGAAGATAGCTTACCATGTGATGAACCACTCTATTCCGGGGTGAACCAGAGCCAGTCCCATGGTCACCAGAGCGGTTCCTCTGTAATGATTGACACACAAAACCTTAGACTCAAGTAACACCTTCATTCTCTTCCATGCCTGTCAACTTGCAACATTCACCCTCTTACCTTCCTGTGCGACTCCACACGTCTCCACTCGGGAGGGGGGGTCCGTTTAGATGCGACCTCCCCCACCACGACCACACGTGGGACGACTCTTCGCCCAGGTCCAGGTCCTGACGTGGGAGACACCGTGCGTGGCACCTGTGGCGTAGGTGCCGGTGTCTCCAGATGCTGTGTGGTGGCAGCCAACAGCTCCTCCACGAGGATAGGCATGCCGACATCATCGCTCAGGTGGACCTACACAACACAACAAAAATAACACAAAAAAATATTCACATCTGTCAGACAACGGTGGCTTCAACATTCAACTGAATGCTCTCCACTATCTTCGTGCAGCCTTTGATATTGAAAACATGCTAACGATATTAAAACAAGCAATTACACTTACACCATCACGACACCACAGCTTCAGGTTGGTCACGGGGAACCGTTCAGCATACTGGTAGTACTTCACACCTACAGGAAGGACATGACATACATGAAATCTTGCAAAACATGTCACAGAAACTACATCAACCATTTACCAGAATAGGTCACACATGATCTGTAAAGACTACATACTATACACAAATAATGCACAAAATAGGATTATTGTTCTCCTACATACCGAGACGTGCTGCAACACGGTGAAATTCTTGCCTGAAGAACTTCTGGACATCCCCCGGGACCGTCAAACGAGGGACCAAGTCAACAGCAAACACCTACCAAAACCATACAGGTTAATTACATGTCTTTTCCCTTGTCACATCAGAAACATTGAACAGAAAACACGCATATCTCACCTGTGCAGTCGACCACATACGACACACGGTGGCCAAGTACCGAGCAAAAGCTGCACCCCCAACCTCGGGCGTGGCGCTGGCCGTCAGGTTGTTCCCAGGGGCCATGACGCACACAGCATCAGGGGTCTGAGAAAGAACAGCATGTTCAACCTCTCTCCTGAGCTGATCAGCACACGCCCCTGGGATGGACAAGAAACCAAATGTGTAGGCCCCCTCTTGGAACGGCACAATCCCATCTACAACGGATCGCAGATGGGACGCCCCTACAACCAGAACAAACTGAGAGAAAAGAGAGGATTTCTTTTAGTATGCAACAAACTATTCTACCTTCTACACATCAGCATATTCTTTTTCCTATTCCTCATACCTTCTTGCCAGGGACCATCTCAGGAATCAGCGCTTTGTGGGCCCGCCCAGTGACTTTAGAAATTGGCCACTTGTGCACTCTGTGGCGCCACCCAGTGCCGAAACCTGCTAACAACACAAAACCAAACACTGACTTTAAACATTATCACCCAACAAGACATTTAGCCACATGTATACATGCTCTGCTAGACTGAACAATGGCATAGCATATGAGCAGATTTCAACACAGTCATACATAAGACTATAGACTCTATGCAGAACTTTTATCAAACAAGGAACATAACTTACATGCAACAGCATCACCAGTGGCAGACTGAGACCCACGTCTCTCAGACAGCCGCACACCCATCTTCTGCCTGGCTGCCTCGGAACGACGCTGAGACTTGGTACGGGGCATCTGAAAGTAGGACACAAATCAATACACACATTACACCGCTGCAAAACAAAACACTACTCTCCACATACACATGACTTCTGATTCATATATTTTGATTGAGGAAGCACCAACCACATCATCACACACACAGCTTTACATACAGCAATATTTACCAAGACACATTCACACATACTTCTAGCTATATCAAGGCTCTCTGCAATTCTTCCAACTACAACACTAATCACACATCTGCCACACACATGCTACAAGCAGAATGACATTATGTGACACACAAAGGCACCCCAATTTTACAACACACAGTACTCAATCTGATCTCTGCAAACCAGTATCATTACATGAAACGCCACCAACTTGCAATCTGCATGTCTCTGACAAACCACAAGAATTACAGCACAATTGGTCTACTCACTACAATTTATTACACAAACAATTACACTTTGAAAACACTGAGGCTTATTTAGCATCTACACCATGAGAACCTCCACATCTATAACTACAAGTAAATGCATATGATCTATGATCATTTAGATGCATTGAATGGAACTCAATTAAACAAAGCCTCAAACAACTACAGCGACGCCATCTTAACTCTACTCTTCCAAGTCCCCCAAAATATCGCAAGATTTGGACAGATTTGAACTGCCACAAGCACAAATCTCGCAAGATTTCTCTGAACCTTATTCCAGCCCTTAGTCGGCACATGGGTGAGGAGATAATAAGTGAATTATTCTTTTGCAGTGACTTTCAACTGTTCTTCTCACTACAATAACAACATGCTCATAGTATAACAGAAACACCAAATATAGCCAGGAACACAAGCTTTGAAAACACTGAAGCATATTTAGCATCTACACCATGAGAATAAGAGTAACTGCATATGATCACAATCTATGCTCCTAAATGCATGGAATGGCGCTCACGTAAACAAAGCCTCAAACAACTACACCGCCGCCATCTTAACTCTACTTCTATATGAAAACTACAAGTCCCAGTGCACTCTCAACTACTCTACGGGACCGAAATCTCGCGAGATCTGACCGATGAAACTGGGGCAAATCTCGCGAGATTTCAAACTTCACAATGGCGGATCCGGCTACTTCGACTTTCAACACGCTTGAAAAACGTAAGTATAGGACTTTTCCCGAACCAATTTCTCATGGAAACGCCTCTATACAAGAGGGACATTACATACGAGCAATATGGAGCTATTTGGATGGACTAAACCTACAAATTTGACCCGTTATATGCACATGCACACACACCGAGCCCGCCCACCCGCCCCTCCCCCCAACACTAAACAACACAGATAACTCTGCTAACCCTAATAACAAAAAGACACAAACACAAGTCCCGATTCCCCTCAAATGTGCGTTACTCACCGTGAATCAAGCGTTGGTCTGGGTAAGAAAAAAGATCTTCAAAATTCTCCGCAGAAAACTCCAAAGGTATCCGATTCGCTCTGAGTGTCTTCACAAACAGAACGAAAACCGAATGACCCGCTCGCTCAGGTGTGCCGAGTTAGAGCAGTCTTTCAGATGACGTCACAGCCAATCGCAGTGCGCCGTAAACAGGAAGCGAGATGACGTCATGACTACCAAAATAAAAGCATGACAGTAGTACGCCATGTTACATGAAGCACATATCAATGCAAGCTTATGAATGTCAAATTACCACCACAAAATCATTTTGAAGTGCTGACATGATTATTCTGTAATATTTAATGGTTTTAGTAAGTTATTACATAAATGTTGTAATATTGCAACGTTGGCCGTAATTAAGAGCACTATCTCCTGTATTTCCACTCATTGTGGAAATAACAATGCCAAACTAAAGATTCATTTGCTGGGAGTGTCTTTTACCAAACCAGTGTATAACATGACTAATATTCTCAGTCATGTTGTTATGAACAGGCATTGATTCCGACAGCAAGAAATTTGTCATTTATTTACATTCTTTACATTATAAAAAATGTGTGTCCTCTGAAAACCAGAGGCAGAAATCCAAGATATCCCTGTCTCACTGCATCACACTTGCCTTGGGTATTAGCCTTTATTGCAATGTCTGCAGCATACTCTCTTCATCTTAAGAGGAAAACATCCACTGATATCCATCTGCACATCCACATTTATTTGCAGTGATGGTCACACAGAATAGTGCTCTTCTGCTACCACCTGCTGACCCGTCCCCCTGAGTGAATCAAATCATGGTCTGAGTTTATCCCTCTTTTCATTCTCTGACACCCTTAAAACTGTTTACAAAATGTTGTCAACAGCAATTGCAATTACATCTCCCATCACTATCTGATTCTTTATCTCTTGCATCAGTGTCGTCACTCGCTCTGATTTGAACACCAACAATTAAATCCTGTACACTGTACTGAGGATCTATCCTTGCTGAAGGCATTGTAAAATCTAAACATAACTTCAAACAAAAAACCACTGTAAATACAAATATCACACATGCTTATTAGATTCTAGATGAACAGCAGAAAGGATGGGGTGATAGTGAGACTAATTTCATTACAAGGTGTTTACACATAGCACTGAAGTTGCCTTTTCACACATTTCGCTGGTCAAACAATACTGTTTGATTCACCTATTGCTACCCAGTATTATCATCCTCATAGGAATGCATATTACTTCTAGCTTAAAACCACCCCCTTCATCCATGACCATTAACACCTGTTCTAGAACAATGCAACAGGCATATCCCCCACAACTACTTTTACTATGAATTGCTAGGAATATTTCTTATCAATACAGACTAAGTCAAAGGGCAAACATGCACAAACAGATGCCTTTGTTGAAAATCCTACATCCTGTAATAAGAAGACACCACTACAGCTGTTGACCATGATTTAAACTCTCTAGAAGTATATGATGCATGATGAATGAATGTTAACATACAGCAATACATCTTTGCACTTTAGTTCTTTAACACCAGAAAAAAACTCATGTAAAATAAGGCCAATGCTAGAATGTATAAATCTGACAGCGTTTACAATTACACACTGATTCAACATTGTAGTATTGCAAAAACTATAAAACACACAGGTGAGGGCATATTTCCCACAATGGCCCCATATGTTCATATTCTAGACACTGTCATACACAAAAATATTATTCAAAGCATTTTACTTACTTGCATCGAATGCATCAAGTCCAATAAATCAATCACGACATTGGAGGGTGTGTCACCTCTTGCCCTGAATGCAGGCCTTATATATAAATGTTAGATCCTATCAGATAATGAGCACAAACAATTGTACCTATTGATCATGCTATTGTGGTTGACACAAAACCAAAGACAACATTTACAGGATTTGTGGAGATAATCAACATTGCTGTAATTCTGCACCACTGAGTCTTACAGAGTTACAATACAACATAGCATGATTATTCCCTGCATGTCTGACCTTACTAATACACACAATGTTCAGACACACATGAATACATCAGTTTGCACCACAAGAGTAACAGGCACTGACTTTCATGTACACATCAAATGTTCAAAAAGCCCATTTGTTCTTTCAGTGCCTTTGTCATTCTCCATCTTGCCGCACATACATCTCCTTACCACTCACTCTCTCACATGAACGTACCAGTCCGTCTGTGATCAGAGTAGGAAGATGAAATTTGGTGCACACATGCAACGCACCCAGACGCACAAAAAACTGTCGTGCACCATAGGTCTACTCCAGAAAGGAAGGCGGCCATTTTGATTTTCCCCGTCATTTTGGCCTATTTTCCACACGTTGTAATTGCCGGCCCTCCTTCTTGGGAATTTGTTCAATCCACTTCAGCTTTGTTTCACATCATCCAGACACCATACTGACCTTACATGATGAAACAGTTTTTCGCAGGTCAAAGGGCGTGCCCTGTATGGTGCCGCCATTTTGAGACTTCGCCATGACACAGCAAGTCATGATATCTTCTGAACACTTTGTCAGATTCACTTGAAACTTCACAGGTGTGATCAAGACCAGTCCCTCAAC
>JBCAUF010009116.1:0-11113 GCA_038406115.1 Haemulon aurolineatum | reverse complement strand
TCATATGAGGGACGGGAGAGACGGAGCCAAACAGTCAGCAGTTCCTATGATCATACTAGCATTAGCCACACGAAACAATACATTGTAACGCGGAGAGAGAGGACACTTACCACCTTTAAACACCGGAGCACAACAGAGCAACACAAGGCCGCACAAACGCCGTCGGGAGCAAGGTCGCAGGATCTAACCCGGAAGAGGAAGAACGGCGGTGAAGGCCGTCTTTTAAAACTGCCCCTGCTCACTCACTCATTACACACATAGAAGGCCTGCACTTCTATGCTGCTACATTCTACCCCCCCTTTCTGCGTCGTCGTCCCGACGATGGACAAAACCAGATAGATCAGCTCCAGGGTCTAAACAGGGCAGCGACAGCATTCGAGGCAGGAACAGTGGCACCTGCAACCGAGGCCACTGTCGAGCAGCCAATTACACATACAGAAGGCCTGCACTTCTATGCTGCTACACACATATCTGTGGACATTCCCACTTTTCCTCCTTTGTTCATGTGGTGTATTTGAATAACGAGGCGGTGGTACACATTTTATAACGTTTACTGAAGGGGCTCGGGGTCAGCAGTACAACCAGTGGCACATGGGAGTCTGGTACCTTACTGAGCATGCGCAGCGTAACAACTCAAAAATACGGCAAGTCTATTAGGCCGATTAGTAGCAACTAATATTGCATAAATGTAATACATCACATTTTCCTCCCCCTTTAGCTAAAGACAACTCAAATATTGCATGCTCACCACTATTGTGCATTAACAATCAATACCATCACCTTAATAACAAAAAGAGGCAGGTTCACTTAACCTTACTGCTGTTAATGTGTTCCTCAATTATGACCCGTTAATAAACTAGAACTTAGTTATCAGTCCCTTAACAGCCCTCAGAACTTCTCATCCTACAGTTCAGTCCCTGTAACGCTGTGGCAAGCGTGTGGCACGCTGTGAGCGCCTCAAAGTCACTGCAGCTGGGTCAGGTGGTTTGGGAGACCTTGGCAGCTCAGACGCTGGGGACTCAGGAACCAGGAGGCCCGTCTCAGAACAAGCCTCTGCCTGCTCGACCAACTCGGCTGGCTCCTCCTCAGGCGCTTGCTCCGGAGTGTCTGGAGAGAAGCGTGGTCTCAGCTGATCTCCATGACGTCTGTACATTTGGTCAGTTTTTTCGCCCAGCACCCTGTACGAGACCGGGCCAGTCTGCCGCTTTACAACTCCTGGAATCCACCTTGGATTTTCTCCTGCAGTGTTGCGCAGATAAACCTGCTCATCCACGTCAAACTGCCTCTCTGCAGCCTTGTGGTCGTGCTCTTCCTTCTGTCGATACTGCTTCCTCCTCACTGTTTCTGCAATGCTTGGTTTCAGGAAATCCAACCTGGTTCGCACGTGCCTCTTTAAAAACAAGTCAGCCGGTGACTCGCCAGTTGTGCTGTTGGGAGTTGTGCGATATCGTAGCAGGAAGTGTGAGACCTTATCGTCAATGCTCAGGTCGTCTTTTGCCAGTTTTTTAATGCCTGCCTTGAAGATCGCAACATACCTCTCAGCTTGACCGTTTGTGGCTGGGTGTCTCGGAGCACCAGTTGTGTGGAGGATTCCATTTCTCTTCACGAACTGCTGGAACTCGTCTGACGTGAAGGTTGTTGCATTATCAGTGACTATTTGCTCTGCAACGTTTGATGCAAACAGTCTCTTTAGCCTGGTAATGGTTAGTTAAAGTTATTTGTGTCATCTTATAAACTTCCAGCCATTTTGAGTATGCGTCGACCACGATCATGAACATGTTCCCCATGAACGGGCCAGCAAAGTCAATGTGAAGTCTTTTCCAAACACCTCCAGGGAACTCCCAAGGGTGTAGCGGGCCCTGACGTGGCATGTGCTGATCCAGCTGACAAGTCTCACACTGTTTGCAGACTTTTTCCACATTGGCGTCGATTTTAGGCCACCAGACATATTGCCGTGCAATCGCTTTCATCTTCACAATGCCTGGGTGTCCGGCATGGATCTCTTTTAACACAGCCGATCTCAGTTTTGCAGGCACAATCACTCTTGTTCCCCACAGGACGCATCCCTGCTCCACAGACAGTTCATCTTTCTTTTTGTGAAACACTTTCAGTTCTTCTGGTATTTCCTTCGGCCAGCCTTCCATGATGTACCTGTGCAGCTTTGAGAACTCTGGGTCATTCTTTGTCAACTTGGCAATCTGTCTTGCACTCAGTGGTGCCCCCTCTAGGTGTTCACATACCAGCGCATCAATGTATGCTGACACTGTCTCTGTTCCCGCATCCTTGGTCTCAGGCAGCGGAACACGTGATAGTCCATCTGCGTTGGCATGTTTTTCTGATGGACGGTACAGTATGTGGTAATCATAAGCAGACAGAATGATGGCCCACCTCTGGATACGTGCTGCCGCCATCGTTGGAAGTCCCTTATGTTCTCCGAACAGTGTCAGCTGGGGTCTGTGGTCTGTGATTAGGTTAAACTGTCGACCCCACAGGTACTGGTGGAACTTTTTCACACCAAACACCAAGCTCAAAGCCTCCTTCTCGATTTGTGAATATTTCTTCTCCGCTGGGGAGAGTGACCGCGATGCATAAGCCACTGGATGCTCTTCTCCTTCTGGCGACGTGTGCTGGATCACTGCTCCGATCCCATAAGCAGAAGCATCACATGCAAGAGTTAGTGGCAGGTGTGGGTCGTAGTGCGCTAACGCTTTGTCACTTGTCAACAGTTGTTTACACTTGTTGAATGATTCCTGTTCAGCCTTACTCCATCTCCAGGTGGTTTCATCTTTTAGCAGCCTGTAGAGCGGTGCAAGCACTGTGCTCTGCTGTGGTACAAAACGTCCATAGTAGTTGACCAGCCCCAGAAAAGCTCTTAACTCTTTGACATTTGTGGGTGCTGGTGCCTCGTGTATGGCTCTCACCTTGTCTTGGGAGGGATACACGCCTTTTTCATCCAGCACATGACCCAGATACACAATCTGAGTCTTGCCAAACTCACACTTGGACTCTCTTACTCTTAACCCGTTCTCCTGGAGACGCTGCAGGACCATGTCCAAGTTCATGAGGTGCTCTGCTTCGTCTCGGCCCATTACAAGGAGATCATCCAGATAAACCACCACGTTGAGGTCCTTCATCAGGTTCTCCATGATTCTCTGGAAGATACTGACAGCAGAGTTTATACCAAAGCAGAGGCGGTTGTAAACAAACAGTCCCTTGTGAGTGTTTACAGTTGTATACTTCTTTGAGTCTTCATCGAGGAGTACTTGTTGATAAGCTGAAGCCAGGTCTATTTTTGAGAATAGCTTCCCACCACTCAGTGTTGCCAGCACCTATTCAATGCGTGGTAGGGGGTATGTCTCAGTGTTTGTAGCCTGGTTCACAGTAACCTTGTAGTCACCACATAAACAGAGTGTGCTGTCCCTCTTGGTTACTGGGACTACTGGAGCAGCCCACTCACTGTGTTTTACTGGGGAGATGATGCCATCTTTCTCCAGCCTTTCCAGTTCCTTTTCCACTTTTTCTTTCATTGCAAATGGCAGTGGGCGTGCTTTGCAGAATTTAGGGGTTGCATCAGGCCTGACAGAGATTGCTGCCTTGATATCCTTTAATGTCCCGAGCTCATCTCTGAAAACTTCACTGTACTTTGCAACTACCTCAGGAATGGACTTGGGAGGTTTGGGTGAAACTGACTTGGGAGGCTCTGGTGGCAGTGTGCGTTCACAGACTGTTTTGATCATTTTCCAGTTGAGTCTTATTTGTTCAAGCCAGTTTCTCCCACACAGTGAAGGGCCCTTTCCTTTTACAACTATCAGTGGCAAGTCAGTAGTCTGATCTTCATATGTCACTTTAGCCATGAACTGTCCTCTCACTGGGATGGGCTGGCCTGTATAGGTTTTCAGCTTGACACTAGCGCCCTCTAGCGGTACATGTGAGAATGATCTTTCATACACAGTCTCTGAAATGATGCTGACAGCGGCTCCCGTGTCTATTTCCATCAGTACGTGTACCGTGTTTACTTCAAAATCCACGCTGAATGGCCGCCCGCCCGCGTCACCTGCACTTAACACTGGGAACATATCCACTTCTGCCCCCTCTGCATGAACATAGCCGGTGGTGACTTCTTGTGCGTGCTTCTTCTGCGCTCCCCTCTTCTCACGCGTGGGCCAGCTGGCCCTGCACACTTTCTGAATATGCCCCACTTTATTACACTTATGGCATTTACTGTCCTTAAAGTAGCAGTCACTGGCGCTATGGTTTTTGCCCTTGCATCTATAGCACTCTTTTTGAGCCGAAGGAGAGTGTTTCTGTTTTTCGTTTACCTTGTGAACAGAAACGGTAGCGCCGTCCCCCTTCCTCAACTGCTGTACATCCCGGTGGGCTGTTTCCATGTTCATTGCCAGTTGCAGGGCTTTTGCAAAAGTTAGTCCGTCCTCTGAGAGCAATTTCCGCTGGCAAGCTTCATTATTAATCCCACTGACGAAACCGTCCCGCAGGGCTTCATCCAATCAGTCTCCAAAGTCACATTTCGCGGCTAACTGTTGTAGCTCCGCCGCGAACTGAGAAGCGGACTCATTACTTCTCTGGACACACTTACGAATCCTGAAGCGCTCTGCGATGACCAACGGTTTTGGCTCGTAATAATCCTTCAGAAAAGGTCCGTGGGCAGAAGCCCCCATGGTACTCAACAGGGTTGCTACCTGTTTGTCCTCCGCGACATCGTGTGCCTCGAAAAAGAGCTCCATCCGCTCCACATAGGCAGACCACGGTTCATTTTCAGGCTTGAACTCGTCCGGTCTTGCAAAGTTCGCCATTTTTCTTCATCCAGTTTATCTCGTCGCCAATTATGTGGTGTAATAACGAGGCGGTGGTACACATTTTATAACGTTTACTGAAGGGGCTCGGGGTCAGCAGTACAACCAGTGGCACATGGGAGTCTGGTACCTTACTGAGCATGCGCAGCGTAACAACTCAAAAATACGGCAAGTCTATAAGGCCGATTAGTAGCAACTAATATTGCATAAATGTAATACATCACAGTTCAGGATCTCTTTCACCTGCTTGGCAAACTCTTCTCTCTTTTCTTGTGCCAAATCCTGACAGTGTGTTGCGACTGTGTTTGGGGATGGGAGGACAGAGCTTGCAGCAACTCTGCTGTGTGTTGCACCAACATTTATAAGTTCTTGCGTCAGTTCTAAGAAGCCGTCTCCTTGAACAAAGTAAAAAGGCCTCGTGTCCTTGGCGCACATGTAGACACATTTTTCTGTTACTGCCTGTTTTGTTTTCAAGGGGACAGTTTTGGCCAGGAACTTCGTCATCGATTGCTGCTGCTGCCCTTGCATCGTCGTGGTGGTGGAAGGTGCGCAGTGAAAGGCATGGCGGGTCAGGCTGGACGTCGCTGTTTTTTGCTGTCACACTTCATCAGCGTCTTACATTTTGAGCATTGCACATAACCTGTAGAATTTCCATCAGAATCTAGAACCACTCCAAACACTTTCCAAACCTCTGATTTCCCCACTCCACGAGTAGCTTCTTCTCCTCCAGGCACGCAGCAACGTCACGTGTCAGAGTACATACAGGCCCAATAGGAAAGAGATCCTGTCATAGGCCAAGTTCTGCATTATAAGAGGGAAAATCTCCACCCATCCAGGAGGGCTCTTAAAGCAGAACCAGCGGACGTAAGAACATTAATGAGACAGTGGACAAAGTTGTATTCTCTTTAGGAAAGCAGGATATAAACAACAGCTTATCCTCCCAAAAGAGCATCGTCAAACAGTATTCCACGAGCTTCACAGAGAAATGGGACACCTTGGGGTCGAGAGGACGTTGAACCTGATCTAAGATCGATTCTGACTGTCTCGTATCTGTTATTGTGTCAGGGACTTGGTTCGAGGGTGTGCACTCACATCTCTCACTAAGTCTAGTGTTTCTATGGGGACTGTTGCTACCCAGACCAAGGGGGTGTCTCCCCGCAAACTGACTCCCTGTACTGCTGCACTGAACACTTCCTGACCCACCTTCTCTGTACACTGTGTCATGAACACATTAATGTCAAATGGCATGCGGGATAGACCATCCGCATCTGCGTTACTCTTTCCCGGCCTATACTTAATGGAAAAATCAAACTCGGACAGCTCACCCACTCACCTATGACCTGTAGCATTAAGCTTAGCTGTTGAGAGGATATAGGTTAGGGGATTGTTAACGGTGTAAACGACAAAGTGTGGGGCATGCTAAAGGTAATCCCAAAAATGTTCACATATTGCCCATTTTAGTGCTAAAAATTCTAATTTTCCCAAGTGCATGTGATAGTTCTTTTCAGGTGGTGTTAGAGTCCTGGAACCATAGCCTATAACTACCATCTTGCTGTTCTGTCTCTGATAAAGTACTGCTCCTAACCACTCCTGGGACATGTCCGTGTGGAGGACGAATGGTTGGGTCATCTCTGGGTACCCCAGAAGGGGAGGTTCTATCAGCTTGTCTATGAGAGAGTTCAATGTCTTTTGGTGGTTCTCTGTCCACTGTATAGGAGTGCTAGGTGGGAGGTTATCTTTCTTCCTGGTTGTGGCCCTGACCTTCTCTCTGTTCATTTGATCGGGTGTTGTTAGGAGCAGCTGGTAGAGAGGCTGGGCTATTCTGGAGAAGTTTGGAATGTATGTTCTGTAGTATGAGAGGAATACCATTACTTTTCTCAGCTCTCCCACTGTTGCAGGTGCTTTCTCCATTAATGCTTGGACTGGGGCAACCTCAGATGGGTCCATTGTGTAGCCCTGTCCAGACACCAACCGTCCCAGAAATCTCACCGTCCTCTTCAGCACCTCACACTTGTGGGGGCTGAGTTTAACCCCGTGCTCCTGATATCTCCGTAACACAGTTCTCAGGTGCTCAATATGATCCTCAAAGCTTGGACTATGGACCGATACGGCTGACACATGACATCTCTCAAGCCACACAAACAGTCTTCCATGTTGCCGCACTCAGCCCGACCGGGATTCAGACCCACTGGTACAGAGAGGAAGGCCACAAGCACAGCTGTGGGTCAGAAGGAAAAACACCCTGCAGTTTTCCCTGTCCATATTCCCAGAGGAATCTATGAAGCACAGCTCCCCACTGTGCTTCAGTTGGTGAACTTTATTCATCAAGGGAGAACATAGAGCACCAAGGGGAGCTCCCTGGGAAGAAGTGTCCATTATAGCACATCTGTCCTGGCGCTTAATGTTGTAGCTCTCCACTTGTTTCTGCAGTGCTGCCAACATCTTTGGACCACTTTCTGTTCCATATTCCTCCCTACACACCTTGTAGAATAGTCTAGGAAATAAATACACTAAGTTGGTATGGGTGTGACATGCAGTATTGCATATCTACAAATATAGTGGGTAGTAATTATCTTGATCATGTTTTCCAGTGTGATGCCCACCTTTGCACATAGAGCAGGTCCAGGCAAATCTCCCTGTTGGCAGATGCATACACAAACTGCTGACCATACTACACTTGGAGGTCATGTTTGAGTACCACCAGAGCAGATGTGGGGGTGTGTCCAATCACAGAAAGACCTATTAGGAGCCTTTTCTCCAACATCCCGCTAGCGGACAGCATCAGCAACAAAAAGGTGATGATTATGCCTGTTTACTATCCGTACCATGAGTGGGAAACTGGCAGTCTTATAACATATATCAATATCTCAACATTAATATTATGTCTGCAACAATGTCGACCAAAAAACTCACTTGCTCTTTTCAACCAAACTCACTTGCTCTTTTCAAAGTTGCAAACATTTTTGCTTCACAGCAGGTGTTCTATGGGTTTCTGCTGCTGCTTGCAGTCTTGATGTTTACCCTGTGCTGGCATCTGTAACTTGCCTAGGAAGTATATGGTACATTTATAGCAGTATGAACCGAAGGGAAAAAACACTGTGACAGCACAACTCTTACCTTGAATAGCACACGCTTCCCCAACTTTGGTCGTGTGACATCCACATCCTCCATGTCACCCCTGATGATCCCTTTAAAAGATGGATCCACTGCTTGGCTTGTTCCACAGTGCAGACATCCACACACACTGTGGCAACAAAAGCGGTATGGTCTCCAGCTGAAGGCAACTCTTCATACTGGCAGATGTGATACCTGGTAGGTAGATTTGGTAGCAAGTCCTAAAAGTAGTAAACAATCTACTATGTAAATCTACACACAAGCATAATACTTTACATCAGGGGTGTCAAACTCATTTTCACAGAGGGTCACATCAGCATAATGGTTGCCCTCAAAGGGCCAGATGTAACTGTAAAATAGTATAAATGTAACCAAATATAATGTATAATAAATGTACCTACTCTGTAACATATTGTTAAATAACTTTCTGTATTTATTACTTATTGAAGTTTCAAATATTACATATGTATTTGCATATAGATGAAAGGAAATTGTGTTTGCTGGTTGCTCTGTTACTATTACAATAATCCTTTAAATTTGTCAGGTTAAGAATCCCACATTACTCCATTGATCAATGATCAAACTATTCAAGTAAATAAAGAAAAATAATATCATATTCCAATAGTGTATCATTTTGTTTGTGGAATTTCCCCTTGGGGATCAATAAAGTAATCTGAATCTATTCTGATTCACATATTCAAATTGGACAAATTCAATTAGTGTGTAGCTCATTCACATTTTCAAATCAATTTCAAAGAAACTAAGACAAAAAAAGTTCCTTTTCCATGGATAAATCAGGCAACTGTGGGTTTGTGCAGCTAGTACCACGACATTCTACACAAATGGCAGTGCAAGGGAGTCCGTGTTTTTTGCAGAGAGGGAGAACTAGGCAAAGAACAAACCAGGAACTGATATAGGGGGTGCCAGAAGGTTATACCCCTGGCAGGTACTTCCAAGCTAGGCAGTTTTCCGGTTAGAGGACAAAAAGCAGCATTGCCATCACCCATTGGCAGTAGGATTTGATGAAGATTGGGCCGATGTTTACAACGACTACAAAAAGACGGGGTCATTGACAGAATACAATATCATCGGCTTTATCCACAGGACTCAATTCCCTGCCTATATGGACTTCCAAAGATCCATAAAGAATGGGCTCCTCTCAGACCCATTGTCAGCAGTATAAACTCTGTCATCTATAATATTGCCAAACATGTGGCTAATATCTTGGCACCTTTGGTGGGCAACACCCCACACCACATCCAAAACTCCACTGACTTTGTGAAGTCCGCAACATAAAAGTGGATACAGATGAAACCATGGTATCCTATGACGTGACTTCCCTGTTCACATGTATTCCAACAATGGAGGCTTTGGCTACAGTAAGGGAACGAATTACACAGGACAACTCCCTCCAAAACAGAACAAACCTAAAACCAGAACACATATGCCAACTTCTGGATTTATGCCTGAACACCACGTATTTCCAGTTTAACGGCAAATTCTACCGACAGAAACATGGCTGTGCCATGGGTTCACCAGTGTCTCCGATTGTGGCTAACCTATATGAAAGAGGTGGAACACAGGGCCCTGAACTGAACAACCGAGCCACTGGTTCAGATACGTAGATGACACATGGGTTAAAATTAGTGCCGGGACTTTAACGCGTTAATTACGATTAATTAATTACACAGAAATTAATGCGTTATAAAAATTATACACAACAAACCACAGTGAGCAACATGAATGGAGAAGCTGATGAGGGGCACTAGCGCAGCTAGCGGGGACGTTAGCCCGACTCCGAGTCGACTCTGTTGGACTTGGTTCAACAAAAATAAACAATATTTGGTGCGCACTGTAGTCGTAGCGGTTAGCGCGGGCGTCCTCGCTGCAGGGACCCCGATTCGAATCCCGCACCGCGCTGCCATTTCCTGCAGGTCACTCCCCCCCTCTCTTCCTCCCATTTCCTGTCCACTCTTCAGCTGTCCTGTAAATAAAGGCATAAAACCCAGAAAAAAAAAACTTTTTTTTTTTTTGCTTAAGCTTATGTATTCAGTCGTTATTCAATGGTATACTAAAAATCCATGTGAAAAACATTACATACTCACTGTTCTCAGGTCAAATATTTATATGCAATTAAAATGCGATTAATTTCGATTAATTAATTACAAAGCCTCAAATTGATTCGATTAATTTTTTTAATCGAGTCCTGGCCCTAGTTAAAATCAAAACCCAAGAAGTGCAAGCTTTTACTGAACACATCAATTCAGTGGACAGGAACATCAAGTTCACCAGAGAAGATGTCAAAGCCTTCTTAGATTGTGACGTCCGTATAGAAAAGGACAGAAGCCTCCACATTGGGGTATACAGGAAACTCACACACACAGATCAATACCTACTTTTTGACTCACACCACCCACTGGAACACAAACTTGGTGTGATCAGAACCCTGCAACACAGAGCTGATAATGTACCCACAAGCTCACAGGCCGAAGGGGAAGAACACAAACACCTAAGGGATGCTCTCAAAACTTGTGGTTATCCAAGTTGGACTTTTGTAAAAACTGCAGCAAGTTCCAGAAAGAACACCAAAGTGGTGGAGGAAAAGGAAAAACAAGACAAACGAAAGAACATAGTCATCCCATATGTGTGTGTGGTATCTGAAAAACTCAGGAGGATCTTTAACAAGCACCGCATCCCTGTGCATTTCAAACCCAACAACACTCAGACAGAGACTGGTACATCCCAAAGACCAAACACCACACACTCAAAAAAGCAATCTGGTTCATGCCGTCCATTGCAATGAGGAATGCAAGGACCTCTACATTGGTGAAACAAAACAACCACTGCACACTAACTCAATCAGTTCTTCAACAGGTTTGACACTGAGGTCACATCCCATTCCACTGCTGCTCCTCCTCCTCCTCCTCCTCCTCCTCTTCAACAACATCTGGGCATCTCCACCATGGCTCCTCCTCCTCCTCCACAAGTGTGTTCCTCCACCATGCCTCCTCTTCAACAACATCTGGGCATCTCCATCATGGCTCCTCCTCCTCCTCCTCCACAAGTGTGTTCCTCCACCATGGCTCCTCTTCAAGTACATCTGGGCATCTCCATTGTAGTGGCACCAACGGAACAGAGCTTTCTTCTGCAAACATGTTTGGAATGAGTTACAGGGGTGCTGTCTTCAC
>JBCAUF010008996.1:0-11126 GCA_038406115.1 Haemulon aurolineatum | reverse complement strand
ATGTAAATACCCTCAAATTAAAGCTGAAAGTCTGCCGTTAAAGCACATCTTGTTTGTTTCATTTCAAATCTATTGTGCTGGTGTATAGAGCCAAAAAAAAGAGAATTGTGTCGATGTCCCAATATATATGGACCTGACTGTACATTTTGCTGCTGCTCCCCCTCCACATCAGTGCATAGCTTAGGAGCTGTTATGGTACTTCTGTCTGTTTCTCCAAACTGAGAGTGTGGTAACCTGAGATAAGATTGTAGAAAGTACTTCAAATACTGTAACCCCACCTCAGTAAACCTGAATTATCCTTTTAAGACAAACATGCCAACCTATCCTTTACCTGAGATGTATGTTAGTATGTGGATAGCGAGTGAAGATTACGTGCAGTAGAGGAGCCTCTGTATTTCTGGCCAACCTATTAACATGCATGAGTCAAAAATATAGAGACACTTCTCAAGATAATGTACTCCAAATTCACACCATTTCAAAATACAACTGCAATAATAGGGGCGCATCATATATTCAGAGAATGAGAACCTCCCTGTGATTGTTTAGGGTGTAAGGGATGTATTGACATGTCAGCACATGTCTTTTGTGTTCACAGACAGTACACTCTCACAAGCAAATGTGGCGAATATTTGAAGTATGCAGTATATGGAGTATGCAGAGACAGTGCAGTCTAAAGTATCATGCGTCAGCATTCATTAAATAAGCACATTAAAATGTACTTTATAAGAAGATAAGAAAAAGACAAACGTAATGCTCAGAAATAATGTTATGTTATACACAAGAGGATATCACACTGTACAGCTGCTCAGGTGAGTCCCCCAAAGTATTGAGTCCACTGAAGAGCCTCTGTGTTGAGGGAGAAAATACCAGAAATGCCGAACAAGTCACTACAAAGCAGAAATGAGTGTGTGTGCAGATATTTGTGTATTTTGGTCTCTCTTTTTCACATTTTGAAAACACACACACAATTAAAAGATCAGATTGAATCCTGAAAAGATTTGTCAATTAATTAAAGAGTCAACTGACCGAAGAGTCATCGATATCACAAATTGTTGTCTAATCAAGTTATCAAGCAACAAGACTTCTGAAAATCTGTACTGTAGGTGTATAGATAGATAGATAGATTTGCTTTACTTATTCTGTAAAATTAACAGAATTTTCATTTCAATTTTTGATATGTGCAAGAGTTGCTGATAAAGGTCACCTATGACTCCAAAAAAATTTTGCAAAGCAGTTAATATCTGAGGATGTTGATCACCCACTACAGATTGTAAAGCCCTCTGAGGCAAAATGTGTTTTGTGAATTTGGGCTATACAAATAAGATTTGATTTGATTTAATTTATCTTTGTCAGCCCATCCATCTTTGTGCCAGTTACAACCATGGGTCATTCTATCAAATGTGCTCAAAAAAATATTCAATATCATCCTCTGTGGACTATAGAAGCAGTTTGGGCACCCTGTGGGCTTTGGGTCTCCCCTGGTCATCTCATCTAGATCTTCACTGTCATCATCACCGTCCTCAATATCCTAGTCCTCATCATTATTGTCACCATCATTATCACACACATGCTTTCATTTCTAATCAAGTTTACTTGCTGCTGTAGTTCTAAAAAACGATGCTGCATACTTTTGCTCTTTTACCACCTGAGATTGAACAAGACTTTTCAGCAGACTACTACTCTCAGCTCAAGGCAAAGCGCACCCGTGTAGTGGTAGTTTGGCTGACTGCTGCATTGTGTGCACAGTTTCAGGCACATTGTAATGCAATAAATAATCACAACAGCTAGGGCAGTATGACCTAAAACTCATATCACGGTATAAATCGAATCCCTTCATGGTAACAGTATATATCCCGGTATAAATTTAAATGTAAAAAAAATGATAAAGGAAGTGTTTCTGAATGGGTTTTGTAGTCCCTGAGCAAAGGTAAATTGATCAGGACAGGGCAAGAAATATGTAATGTGCTATATTAATAAATAATTAAACATTTTACAGATACTCAAAGGCAGTTTCTGTAAAGTTCATTTAAAATCAGTACTTCACAATGAAGTTCTCAAGAAGTTGTGAGGGGGCGGAAGGGTATTACGTTGATTCTGTGTCAGATTTCCTGTGTCGTGCAATCTGCTCTGTTGACGCTGTTCACGCTATTTAGCAACGGCTCCGTCACAAATATAAATGCTACAGATTGGTCGCGCTGCAGCGTGGAGAGATGCTGCTGGGACGCTGCTGAGACGTGCTGTGGCGTGCCCTGTGGAAATGCTCTCAAGTGGCAACGATCAGGTCCGGTGACCGCGGCCCTGAAGGACCCCCAATTTCCAGGTGTGATGACATCATCGACGATAGGATGGCAGAGCACAAATCTCTACCGTGGGCCAAATTTATATCATTCCTACCGTCTACCACATATACTGCGCAGCCCAAACAACAACTACCATTCAATGTAACAATCTTAATCATAATATTTCTTTGGTTACATACACAATATTATGCAGGTTATTCAAGTTCATATGCTCAGTCTAGCTGCTAATTAAGTTGCCACACAGTCCCACGAGAGTTAAATCATTAACTCCCATTACACTCAGAGTACAATCAAAGATACAAACACAAGTGTTTTACACTACAACATCCTAATAATTAAAATAGAAAAGCTGCTTCAAATGGTCTCACCATTTCAGTGCTTTTCTGAAACAATAATAAACCTGTCTGTCTGTAAGTGACTTGTAAGAGCTGCACAGCCTGTTTGACTAACGCATACCATCATACCTGAATGACATGAAGTAAGAACGTCTTGACACCGAGTTCTGAATTTCTGCCTCCATTCCACATGTTGACACTCAAAACAACCTGCATGCAGGCAGGAACTTTGAGTTGTGAGACTGTGAAACCTCTACCTGCACTGAGCTCAAACTTCACAGAGAAAAGAACTGAATATAGGGCCATCCACACCCAGAACTATGATTACAACAGTCTATAACGATGTGAGCATCTGCATTGATGAACAATAAGATTGCAACAGCAGTGGCATGTTCCAGCTGCAGCTGGAGGAAAATGGATACTGATTTCCTATTAAAGTTATATTGCACATGTAAAAATAAAACCAAAAGGATATGGATGAGAGTGAATAGAAGAATGCAACACTCTGTTATGAGAGTTGTTATCTTTTGAGTACAAATTTTATTCATACTTTCATCTGAGTCAATATCAATTATCCTGCAGATCGTCAAAGAGGAGTCAACTTCAGATCCCATCAGCAGCAAGTAAAATGATTGTTCAATATGTGTAATTTTCAACATAATATTACTTTAGGGAAGCCACAATAAGTTGTGGACATGAAGGATGGATTATGATCAGTCTGGTGCAAAGAATTTAGCTGGTCTTCAAAGAGCTCTACTCAACTCAACCCCATCCAAAGGACCGAACAGCCAGACCTGATCAACCAACATGTGTGAGGCTGCGACACTTCTTACAGACTGTTATAAAAGAAGAGAGCATGCTATACAAACATGGCTCTGTCCCAACCTCACCTCACAGTGTTGAACACTACTGATACAATTTTTCTGTCTGTGTGAAATGAATATGGTGCCACAATAAAAATGTTCAACATGTGGCTTTCCCGTTCTGTTGTCCACATTCTTTTGGCTATGCGGTGCATAAAAGCAGTTGACTTGCAAACAAAATTCTTACAACATCATGGCACAGGCTCATCCCTCCTCTCTGAACTCAGATCAGTCACAGATGATGGTTCACAGGTAAAGCAAGAAATTCACAGAACTGCATCTTCACTCATGAACTTCCTCTGTATACAGGACAGGTGATGACAGAGACAGAGAGTCAGAGGAAAGTAATTCCATGTTGTAGTGATAATGTTGTGTACTAAAAAGAGAAAAGTAGACAGTGAAAACAGTTTACAGTAGATGTCAGAGAATAAAGAGTAATACTGTAGAAAAGTTGAGACCGTGCTCAACATCACTCTGTAGCAGCCAATTATTATTATTATTATTACACGGCAGTGACATGGAAATTAGATGTTGATGATTAAACAAAATACTGAAATGGTTTTGAGTTTTACCTGTATTTGTTAGTGCAACCAAAGAGAGACAGGAAATGGATGAGAGAGAGAGAGAGAGAGAGAGAGAGAGAGAGAGAAGAGATGACATGCAGCAAAGGGCTGCTGATGGAAATCAAACTGTGGTAAGGGCTCAGCCTTAGCCAAAGGTGCAAGAAGGTTGCAAGCACAAATACCAAACAAACATTTGTCAACAACTGGTCCATTACAGACAGGCACTTTTCGAACCAGCACTGCCCTAGTTCTTTTGTAAACAAAAATAAATGCAAAAATACGTAAAGAGGAAGAACAGTAAAAACAACACAAAATAGATATGAATATATACAATTTGCCTAGAGCTGGAGGACATAAGAAACAGAGAAAACAACTAATGGTGTTGGTGAAAAGTGAGTTGGAAAAGGTGAGTTTTGAGAAATGACTTCAAGGTGGATGGATCTGAGCAGTGGGGGGTGAGAGGAGGTTAGCATCAGATGTAGAAAGGGGCCCAGTTGTGTAGGGCTTTATGGGGGCGACTGTGGCTCAGATGGTCGTCCACCAACTGGAAGGTTGGTGGTTCGATCCCTGGCCTGCAGTCAACATGTCAAAGTGTCCTTGGGCAAGATACTGAACCCCCAGTTGCCCCCGGTGGCATAGCCATCGGTGTATGAATGTGAATATTGATACTGATGAGCAGGTGGCACTTTGTACAGTAGCCTCAGCCACCAGTGTATGAATGTGTGCGTGAAAGGGGTGAATGTGACATGAGTGTACAGCTCTTTGAGTGGCTGATGGGGGGATGGACTTGATGTTTCAGAAGGAAATGTTGCGTTTTAGTTTTGGGGAAGGGGGGTGTTAAAGTCCATGGTTATGGCCAGATGATCTGAAATGTGGACGTTGAGGCTGGAGAGTTGGTGGAGAGTGAGACCAGAAGAGCAGACTTGGTCCAGGATGTGGCTGCGACGGTGGGTGGGGAAATTGATGTGCTGGGTGATTTGGAGGCAGTTTAACAGTTCCAGGAGTTCAATTGCACTTTTGGAGTTAGGATCATTGATCATCGCATATCCACATCAATATCGTGGACTATTGAATATTGTGTAACTACTGTAACTACGTACGTAAACTACACCACCGCCATGCTTGTTTACACTGAAGTCACATTTGACCATTCCAGATTTGGAATATTGAGCGTGAAGACCCTGATACTCTGCTGAAGAATTGGTTTGTGTGTGCTGTGCTCCGTAGTTCATCTCGTTGCACACCACACACTATAAGATCAAAAGGGAGAGAGCTTGTGCAATCTGTCTTTTGTTATCATCATGTCTCTAGACACATAACCCAATCGAAAACCACAAACCATAATTTTTACATTTCTCTTCAAGTTAAACAAATAAGACAAACATGTTAATGAATGACTGTGAGTTTCAATGGTTGTCTGTTTGTCAGCTGGGATCACTACAGACAATGACTGAATTAATGTTAATGTGCCTTAGTGAGTGTATTTCTGAACTGTGGACAGGGGCAGCTTTTCCTCCCTGCTCTCAGTCTTTATGCTAAGCTAAGCTAAGATAACCACAACCTGATTCAAGTTCCCCACAGACAGGAAAATTGTATCAATCAGAGTATCTCAGTAAAAAAGTGTATTTACCAAATTGTTGAACTATGCCTTTAAGTGTGAACAAACGGTTAAAATATTATTTGTAATTCAGGTGAAAAAAAAATTTTACTACATTATTATGATTAAAGAATTATTTACAGTAGTAAAATGAGGTTCCATTCCACATTTGTAACAGTTTCATCATATTGTGCTGTCCTTTCCTTTCATTTAGTGATAAGTAGTGAAGTATAGTTTCTTGGCAACTGGTTTCATGGTGAAAAGCAATTTGGATGGCAGTAGATTTTGCAGTATTTGCATTGTGCTCTATGGACACTCAGCCAGTCTGTGTAAACAACAGGTGGGTTTCCAGCAGAAAGCTGTGCAGCAGCAGCAGTTTCCTCTCTTTGTGGAGAGCAGTGGATTCCAGTCTAAAAGGGGGAAAGTTTCATGGACTCACAGAGCCTCCTCTGAATATCCAAGGGATTGTGTAATGGCAGCTGGAGGAGTGGCGCTGCATGAAGAATGGCAGTCTGACAGCAAAAACAAGACTGGGAATGCTAGAACTGTTGCAGCACATGTTAGTGAAATTAAGTTACAACAATCTGTGCCTGTGAATAAAATGTCATTCTAATCACATCGATTGCACATGACCTGTTTTGGTTGACAGCAATACTGTCTTAAAGGTCACATATTATGAAAAACACATTGTCCTACCTGAGCCTACCAACTCCCAGAATGGGGAAAGCAAACGAGTCCTGCATCGTTTCTGCAGCCCACCCACTGCTCCTACAGGCTGTTCAGATTCAGCTTTTTCGTGACGTAACAAAAGGAGTAATTTGTATATATCGAGCTCATTAGCTTTTAAAGGTGCAGGCACAGAGGCAGCCTGTTCTCAGTAGAGCTCACTTGAGCGACTTTTAGACAGCTGAAATTCAGGACCACGGATGGGTTTGTGGCAAGAGACTACATTTCAAATACAGTGTTGTTGGACCTCACAGCTGCATGAAATTGCTGAAAAACAGTATAACATGGGACAAACTCATTTCAAGAAGGTTGGGACGACGTGCAAAATATAAATACAAACAGAATACAATGAATACAACAACTCCTTTCACGGTAAAACTCTTCCTCTGCCTACTGTACATCCCCCAGAATGGAGTTCAATGAAATTATCGAACGTCCTTTTGAACACATTTTCTATTGATATTGATCACATGTCTATCACAATAGATGTCGTTATCATTTTATCGCCTAGCCCTACAGTGATGTGTCACTCCTTCAAAAGGGATAGTTCCGTTATTTTTTTTAAGTGGGGTTGTGAGGTAGCCTACTTATTAAAAGTCAGTGTATTATCTACAGTAGACGGTGGTCAGCACATCCCCAGTTTGGAGAAGCAGATGGTCAGTACAGATGCTAAGCTATCACTGTTTTGGAAGTTGTCAGCAGCTAAAACATATTTAAGCCACCGAAAAAAATTCAAGTATTTTTTCATTGCTTTATCTTGCCATCATACAGCTTTTTGCAAAGGAAAACAACAACAGTTATTATTATTATTATTATTGCTAAATCACTCTCTCTCTGCATCCAGCAAAAACTACATATAACATCTTGTTGTTTTGAGGAGGACCCCTGTAGAGGTTACACAGAGAGTAGTGATGTGAAATGTGCTGTTGTGCCAGCTGAATGGCATGCTGAATTTACCATTCATAACACTCATCTCTATATGATCCATTTCTGCTTATTTCAAACGTTACTGCTGTGTCACTTAACTTATTTCAAAACTACCCGCCAGGACAAGGGTCAAACACAACGTATGTACATTAAAGCTAGGGTAGGAACTATTCAGAAACATTTTTTGTTATACTGTGTGAAATTGTCTTTCTATCCCAACAGTAGTCAATACATTATGTATTCAGAAAAAGGAACGAAAAAAATCAGACCTCTGTGGCAGCTGTAGGACCGATAAAACACTGACCAATGAAAGCCCCGTGGTGCGCTCTGAAAAAAACAATCAGATGCCTTCATGTCTAGTTCTGCCTACGTCCCCCTCTGTCCCTTCGAGAGCAAGTGCAGTTGACTTCTGCCGTCAAAATCCAACGAGGAAGCCGGCCGCTAACTTCCGGTCTAGTGCTCCACTAACTTAAATGGGGAGACTTGTGGCTCTTCTAGACTTTCCAAATGTTATTGGACCAAGCGAATTAAATTCTGATGGTGAAACGAGTCATTTCGTAGGGTTTGTGACGCTGAAAAAAATGCATCCAGTGCGTCACGTGACGGACACGGAAGTTGCAATACCAACTTCGTGGTAGCTAGCTCTCCAGGATTACCAACCCTAGCTTTAATCACGCATTTGAAAAATTAACGCTGTTAAAATGAATCTGCGTTCACTCTGACAGCCCTAATCCTTAGATTTTGGCATATAGGTATCCCATAATATCCCCAAACATTAGATTTTGTTTCTTTTTTACTCATACATCTCTTACAAAAGATACGCTCTCACATACTGTCTATGACTATGACCTGTCTGCACAGGCACCATTTAGGCAGGCATCTCAACTGGGACGCACCACAACCTGCAGCATTTATTCTTCATGTCTATTTTACCAACAATGCTTGTGGACACGTGAAGCTGATGCCCACTGACAAGGACACTGAATAAATATATTTATCCGCATTTTATGACCTGGCTGAAGCAGAGCGCTACTGCGTGAAGCATGTTTCGTACACACTTCTTTCGCATCAAGTTTGCTGGACGCTGGGGCTATGCATATAATATGGGTTAAAAACAATGGTACACATATCTAGTCCTTGACTGAGTAGCACAAGTTTTATCTTCCAAAATGCTAATT
Organism: Haemulon aurolineatum; assembly: GCA_038406115.1. Taxonomy (NCBI): domain Eukaryota; kingdom Metazoa; phylum Chordata; class Actinopteri; order Lutjaniformes; family Haemulidae; genus Haemulon; species Haemulon aurolineatum. Next base: position 2,637 of record JBCAUF010008996.1, on the reverse strand, counting down.
TTACTCTTAGTGTTTATACCATGTCATGTTTGTGTTGGTAATTCTCATTTCCGTGTATGTTTATACTGTAGTTTCAACCATTAGTAAGGAGGCTGTTACATTTATTGAGACTAAATTGTCAATAGTGATGATGACACAATGTGGCATGGTGCTCCACTCCCCCCTCTTATTTGCACTGCTCCATAGTGATCCGATCTTCTACCGTGATCTTAAGGGTCACAGTTGAGGGGAAAAAAAAGTGATCAGCCAATCCTTAAAGAGAGTTTCCACAACAGCTGCCATGTTTACCAGTACAGTAACTGCAAGCATAGACCAATAAGCGGGCCAGAGAGCAGAGCATTTGTTCATTTGGGTGTAGGAAAAATCTATCCAAAGCAAAAATGTACAGAGATGCATGATGCATACCCTGGTACAAATAATGTTCGAACCAAGTCACATCTGAGGGAGTCATTAACACTACAGACCACCTTCCACACCACTCACTTTTTAAAAGCTAGATTCTTTGTCTACTTTCATGATTTGGTTTTTAGTTTGCAATATGAGGCTCAAGAAGTAGAGAGGTAAAATACATTAGTCTGAAAAATGCCTCAGTCTTGAGGAATTGGCCTCCACCTCAATTGGACTGATGTCATCTCATGTATTTGTACTGAGAAAGGCTCACTTCATCCAACCAGCCTGATATCAAACTCAAACCCACTAATAACTTATTATCCAACAAACTCTCCCATACACACCCACCCCACCCTCTCCTGTTAACACACACATTTAACTGCTGCAGACTGAGAGACGAATGTTTTCACCATGAGAAATGGAGGCACAGTGACACTGCTCTGACTTAGCCCTACACTATACAGCAGCCAGGAAAAAATGATGAGGCCAACATCAAAGCACAGATGTGTCCCAGAGTCTGCAGCAGACGGAGTTAAACAGTGACTAAATATACAAAAATACACATTTCCATGATTTTCTAATTCACAGGACTCACGCACGGCAGTGTGGCATGACAGCAATGTTTTTACTTTTCCATGGCCATTTTCAACATATGACACACTGCCCTGTAACATTAGTTAACCACAGAAGAGGCAGCACAGCCAGCATCAGTATCAACAGACATGGTGATGTTTTTCCAGCTGTATCTAAAGGGGGCCAGATTGTTCTGTATTTGAAATCAGTGTTGCCATTTTGTCATTGTTTTCTTCTCTATTGTTTAAGATTCACCTTCACTCATGCTTTCTTTGACTTTTCACCTTTGTGTGTTTACAACAGCATAATTTTACTGACCACTAACCCCATCTGTTGTTCATGTAACCCAGGAGCCTCCACCTGGTTTCTAGACTCACATCAGACTCAGTAATAAAGATCTAGAACTCACAAGTCCAGCTGTTTGTTATCGAACCTTATTACACTCTGGCCACTTGCTGGGTTCTACGGCCCATTATTTCTTGATAACAGATCGTCGTCAAGTATAATGACCGTTGCTGGGGACGCCGCTCTGATCAGGGGAGCAGAGAGGAGAGGAACCAAAAGTTTCATTTTTTACCTTCATTAAACATCTTCAGACTAATTTTGATGTTCGATAAATTAACTTGTTACAGGGATAGTGGAGGCTCATTTCCACATCGTGGCTTAAAATATCCATGCTCAGAGCCTCTGATCAGGTGCCACAGCTCTCGTCTCAGTGGCACTGCGAGTCCGCGACACAAACGTGACCCGTAAACCGTAATTTCTTGTTTATGACCGATTAGACGACACAAACATACACAGTGTAATGTGCCAATCATAATCCATTGATCCACTGATTGATTATCAAAGGCTTCGTTGAAAACAAATGCACACAACCGTGAGAAAGGTTTGCAGAACAGCGGAGAACTGGACTTGTAGATACGCTAAAAGATGCAACTTATAAATCGATAAAAGTCGTATTTTGATCAACATTAAGTCTCAAATTAATTATTTCACTCGTAAGCTGTGTAATAAGCGGGCAACTGTAGAGTTAGTCGGCCGTTAGGGAGAAATAAACCCCTAGAAACGGTCAGTTATCCAGAAATAACAGACCGTAGAACGCAGCGATTTATCAATCAGAGTGCAGCATTCAGTAGAGTTGTGTAATAAATAGTAATAATCAATGAATTGACATACCCAAGTACATGTCCTAAGATGAAACCCTTCTAATCCAAACCAAGACAGGAGCACAAATGTTTGAAATCACTGGAAAGAGAATATTTGAGTTTTGGACAGCTGTCAAACAAAACAACTAGTCCAAATTAACTGTCATTTTTCACTGTTTTTTGATGTCTTGGAGAATAAGGATTCAATCAAAAGAGAAAATAAAATAAATATAGCAATCCATTAATCCTGCTAATGGAAGTACAAAATACAGGGTGAGAGTAGTTCCATTACACTCACAGGTCTGAGATACATCCACACAGGATGTGCATTAGTGGAGAGATGTCAAAGTGATGGGGCTGCCATATTGACAATGTTTATCCTCTAGGATATCTCAACAGTGCCCAGGAAGTGAAATAGCACTTCTAACATGCAGTTCACCCTGCATAATAGGGCTGGGTAAAAAAATCGATTTAATCGATTTCAGATCGATTTCATTTAAATTTTGCAATATCGATTCATAGGGTAGGA
>JBCAUF010008846.1:0-11151 GCA_038406115.1 Haemulon aurolineatum | reverse complement strand
TCTGACGTTGCTTTGTTCAAGCACTTTGAGCTGCATTTGTGCATGAAAGGTGCTCTACAAATAAAGATTATTATTATAGATGTATTTCAAAAGGAAGGTACTGACTGTTGTGTGTATGACTCATTTGTGTGATTTGTTTGTGAGCAGGGAATCATCTGAGATAATGAGATAATGGAGGCAGCCAGTGAAGGCGTGGTGACAGCTCTTGACAGAAATTCCACAGAAATATTCGGTGGTTGTTGGTCGTTGCAGCATCAATGAATTCAGGGCTATTCAGGCTATGACACAGTCACATACAATTAGAAGTGAGAGTAATTTATGGAACAGGGTCTTATCTATCCACACTCATCAGAGAGTTACATATGATCACCCACATAAGGCAACTGAATGGCACACATGAGCAGATTTCTTTAAGTGCTGCCAGTTAGGCTCTTCGGCATGTGTTAGGCTCTTGGGCTCCTGAGGTGATCTTCAGTGTAAAAGGAATGAAGTAGTGACTATTTAACTGGATACTCCCAGTGATGACATTTGGAGGGATTCAAAGACGGGAGTCAGAGCCGGATAGTCTGTGCCATCTAAGATTTACCAACATGAGTCAACTGTAAAACAGAAGGCAAAGGAAGAAGATATCACTTTTGTTTTGACCTGAGCAGAATGCATGATATGGAAGTAGAATAACTGCAATATGTCATATATTGTATACTGTGAACATAACTGTAACACTTATTTTGTATTTTGGAGTCATTGCGTTTGTAGTCTTTTATATCTGTAGCTCAGATCCAATCGCATGTTTTTATGCGCAGCTCAAAGTACAGACTGTGCAACGAAGCACAAAGGCAACAGCAACAAAAAAAAAAAAACCTGTCCGATCACATTCTAGTCAGGGCATGTTACCGGAAGATCCTGTGAGGATAGCCGTGTAGAAAGTGGGATATAAAAGAAGCAACCCTCTCTGACCCTCCATGTTTGACTTTGGCTCTTTTACTTTTATCTTTTCTCTGCGAACTTTCACTCTAGCCAAAGTGATTTTCATCATTTTTTTACTGCTGGTGGCCTTAAAGCCTGTTGACGGTAAGCAGGCAGTCAGTGGTGGAATGTCACTAATTTACGTATTATGTACTCTAGTCTATTTATTTACTTCTGGAAGATGCTACTTCACTTCTATACTCATCATTATAGTTTTAACTCCTCTATTTAACAGCTTTTGTAATTCGTTGGTTTGAGGTTATTGGCAGTGTAGAGTTTTCTGTTTTTTGGGCTATGGAAGGAAACCCACACAGACATGGGGTGAAAGGTTTGTCTTTTCTGTGTGTATTGGTTGTATATTAGTTACAACATTGTAGAATATTGAAGTAATATTGTTTCAGAGCTATAAGCTCATTTGGTCAGTCTGTCTGTGGTCACAGGCTGAATGTTTTGAATGGTGAGATGAGCAGGAAGTATTGTGTATGACGGATAAAACATAATTTGAACTAGATGGACATATGTATGTAACTAACTTCTAATCAGATGATCTTGACTTTGATTAAATGAAGTTTTTGCCTATGCAACTATCATCGGCTATAACCTATGATATTCTGCCATGTCAACGAGTCAGCAGTGAGTGCAACATGGATTACCAAGTTTCATTTCCTTGTAATGGACGACACATCGCCACAATTTGGCTCTCAATTCATCCGACAATTTGTTGCCCGACTCTTGCCAAAAATGCAACAGTTAGGATCCTAGTGTTGAAAACTTGGTGATATATATGAACACATTTTGGAAATTGATGATATTGATCTCGTGTGAAGGCTGCAATGTGGTCTACACAAAGACATCATTTCAACGAATTAACTGTATCATACAAAATGTCATGAATAGGGAAATATATAGTGTGTTTGTTGCCAACAAGAAGCTTACAGAACAGCGTCATGGGAGCAGTTCAATATATTAATGTACCTCTTATTTATGTAAAAGGCTGCAGCTCAATAAGCAGAGTACCTGGTTATTAGTCAGAATGTTAGACATTTGTGGTATTTGCTGTGGAATAAACTACCCCTAGAGAAGTGATCAGACCGAGAGAGAGAGAGAGAGATACAGTAGATACAGTAGATAGACAGACAGACAGACAGACAGACAGACAGACAGACAGACAGACAGACAGGAAAACTGGTTCCAGAGTCGCACCACTTCTTTGCTGCATTGCTGGGCAAGAAGAAACAACGCCCGCTTTCGCTTACATCAGTGGACGGGGGCGGAGTTGTTAAGACCAAGAACAATAACAAGGCTGTGCCATTCTTACATAACTGCAGACAAATCATGGACGCAGCAAAGCAGCAGTGGTCTGTGGAGGAGACAACCTGTCTCTTAGCGATATCTTCTTCTTCTTCTTCCTCTTCCTTTACACCACCATGCTTTGAGCACAAAACAACCCCAAAAAGGAAAAAAATTGACTACAAAGAAACATAAACAACCACAGACACTTCAGTCTTGCACCTACAGTACGTAAGAGGCTGGGATACCTTTGACCTGTACCCAGCGGCCTGTTGTGTCATGTGTCCATGGCTACAGCTGGTATCCAGTTTACAGTTAATTGTTGTAATGAATTGTCAATGATATTGTTGTTAAAGCACGTCTTAGACATCAAGTTTTGTTTTCATTTTTCCCCTCTCTGTCTCAGTTTTGTCTCTGGTGATTGGTTCGTCTGATCCAATCGTGGCCATTCAGGGTAATGACATCATTCTGCCTTGTCATGTGGAGCCGGTGTGCAATATGGAGAACTTAAGAGTGGAATGGTGGAGGCCTGACCTCCCACCTGACCCTGAAGACCCACTGAGCGCTTACAGGTATGTTCACCTTTACCATGACCACCAGGATGTTGACGAACTGAAGATGTCATCGTACTCTGGGAGAACAGTTCTGATCAAAGACGAACTGAAACATGGAAACGTTTCGCTCAAGATCATGGACGTGAGGATCTCTGACCAGGGAAGATACAGATGTTCTGTCCCACACCTGGGGAGAGCTGCAATTATCAAGCTTGTTGTTGGTAAGTGGTTTAGAATACATAGTAAACAAGTTACTCAAGAAGTGGTCAACAACGGTCTCTAATTGCTTCTCATTTAACTAATCATTAACTATTGATTAGCTATTTGTCAGTATGACATTTGATTAGTAGTTACACAAGAAGTCAGGATTACTTTATCATTAGTTAAATTCAAATAATTTACAAAGGTTAGTATTTTTTTGGAGAAATCTTGCATTTTGTCATAAAAAAAGACGAAGAATAAAATAAACCTTTATTAATCCCCCAAGGTGGAAATTCACATGTTGCAGCAGGAAGAAAATAAACACAGATACAAAAACAAGACACACATAAAAGTTGTGGTGTCAGTGTTCATGTGCGACAATGACGATGAATATAACAAATGAATACATGAAAATAAATGAATAAATAAAAAATCCTATAAAATACTAAAATACTGACCGTGTGTGTGCGCGTGTTATGTTTTCAGGCACTGTTGTACAGTCTGATGGCTGCAGAAGAAGTACCACTGATAATCATCATTTTCCTTTTTTTTCAGAGCCGAGGTCTGTTCAAACAGAACCACCAAAAATCACAAGTCTTACAACTGCACATCCAGAAAAAAAAGCAAACACTGAGGGTGAGAAAAAAGATACATTTTTGATCGTAGTGATTTTTTTTTTTCATTCAGTGTTTCACCAGTTACAGCAGCTCACATCCATGTTTGGTGTTTTCAGTTCAGTCCAGTCGCAACAGGTGGATCCCGTTTGTGGTTTTCATCGTCTTCCTGATTGTAATTGCTGGACTCTGGTTGAGCTATCTGCATGAACAGAGGTGCCAACAACAACATGTGAGTCAAAGGCTTTAAAGGGACAGTTTAGCCTACGATCTGAAACGCATACATACCTGTAGTTCTATTTATCCATCTAGATAGCTTTGGTGTGACTTGCCGTGCTTTGGAAATATCGGCTGTACTGTATGTTATGGACCATTGAGACTCAGCTTTCCAGAAAGCATGACCTGGTTACTCATACTTTGACAGCGCAGGATGTAAACATTAATGGCGTCCTCTTGGACCAGCCCTTCTTGCTTGCTAGGTTGCTCCAAAAAAGTCTGAGTGGATTAATAGCACTGCCTGTAGGATGAAAAATATGTAGCCTATTTATGATTTGGGATGAACTGTTCCTTAAAATTTTATTCAGTACATTTTTTTCAGATGTTAAGTGCTGTGAAATAATTGGAACAAAAATAATTCTTTATAATTCTTTATTTTTCCTCCAGCTCCTAAAGCATGTCAAACCACTTCCAGTTTAGAGGTCATGGTGAAGACTACCTTGGCAGCTGGATCTTCCCGCTCTGCCTGGGGATTCATTCCAAGAAGTTCATGGTTTTCATGGGTTTACCTGGAACAACCTGCACCTTCAGTCAGCCTGTATCTACTGGCTGACTGAACAGGTAAAATAATGGATGCATCTTGGTTATGATGTCATCTGTTGGTTTCAAATGGAGCAGTTTTAAAGTCTTGAGTTTAGCTTTAATCTGTGCACCATTTTTCTCAGCATAGTGTTAATGTGCAGTCTGATTGGAGCACAATGTCTTACAGCTCAAAGCCAGACCTGAACAGTATTTTATTGTTCCGGTCGGATGCTTATATGAGTTATCTGCAAAGAAGCAGAGGCAGATGATGTTTCTAAGTAATGCAGTTAATTGATGCAGTTCATCTTTGTTCATGACATGTATCAGAATCATGTGGCAGCCAACAGATAGTTAACAGGTAGCTTCTGTGAAAGACTTCTGGTGTTTGTGCTGCCATCTTGAGGACAAAGTTTGACAAGACTCTGACATTTCATTGTCACAGTGACTTGTTTGTGCTCAGTTAAAAAAAACAAACAAAATCAAACAGGTATTTTACTGTTTTGATTTTGTCAGTAGCATAGCATCATTTTGTATGCTATTGTACTGGATGCCATAAAGGCACTTGATTAAATTCTGTGGAGAATTGTGTTTCAGAACAAATGTAACATTGGTTTGCTTTGTTTCATAAGAAACTGTTTTGACAACATTTTTGTTGTCTTCTTATGAGATTTAGGAGAAGTCGAGGTGAAACAGATCAGCTTGTACCAGTAGAACTTCAATCTTCAATGTTCAGCCATGCACAGAGCTCAGATTTCATGTCAGAAAGATGCCACAGTAGAAGAGTTTCTCTGTGGGCAGGGCATCACTGGGCACTGTGCAAAAATATTAAAACTAAAACACAACTTTACTCACTGATTTGGATGGAACTGATCATGTCCCCTTGCCACTCTGAATCAACACTATGTGACTCTGATGGAAGTTTGACGGGGAGGTCATGGTACAGAGGTGGTTTACAAGCTTCCTGACAGACAGATAGTTAGACTTTTTGAGGCTGTAAGGTTAGCAGTCTTAGCTGACTCAGCCCTGGGTTGCCTGGAGTCGGACCTGGTATGAAATCCACCTCTGTACTGACTTTGCTGCAGTCAAGTGTTCTGGCTTCTGTTGGGCTTTCGTCTAAGATGAGCCACATTCAATTGGGGCTCACAGTCGGACACAGTCAGGGGGCGTAAAACACATTCAGTGCTGATGCTACTGACGACTGTTAACACCAATAAACACCTACAACATTTCCCTCTCTAGCTGCCCATTTTTACCCTAAACACATAAATCTGTGCAATTATTAGCGCCTTTGTTTCACCTCGACTTCAAGTGTCCACATGGAGGTGCCACAGTTCTCAGTGTTCGGCCCTCCTTTATTCATGTTGAACATAAACAATCTCAGAAAGAACTGCAGAAAAAAATGTTAATAAAAACTCTGAAATGAATGTCATGGACATCTAATGCAGTGAAATGATCAGTTGTTTAGACTGTCTTGCTGCTCAAATCCAGACCTGAACAGTAGTTTATTGTTTCCGTCGGATGCTTATATGAGTTTTCTGCGAAGAAGCAGAAACAGAAGCAGATGATGTTTCTAAGTAATGCAGTTAATTGGTGCCGTTCATTGAACATCTTTGTTCATGACAGTATCAGTACCATGTGGCAATAAATAATTAACACATAGCTTCTATGAAAGACTTGTGATGTTGTGCTGCCATCTTGAGGACAAAGTTTGACAAGACTCTGACATTTCATTGTCACAGTGACTTGTTTGTGCTCAGTAAAAAAAAAAAAAGTCAAACAGGTATTTCACTGTTGGATTTTGTCAATAACATAGCATCATATTGTATGCTATTGTACTGGATGCCATAAAGGCTCTTGATAAAATTCTGTGGAGAATTGTGTTTCAGAACAAATGTAACATTGGTTTGTTTTGTTTCATAACAAACTGTTTTGACAACATTTTTGTTGTCTTTTTATGAGATTTAGGAGAAGTCGAGGTGAAACAGATCAGCTTGTACCAGTAGAACTTCAATCTTCAATGTTCAGCCATGCACAGAGCTCAGATTTCATGTCAGAAAGATGCCACAGTAGAAGAGTTTCTCTGTGGGCAGGGCATCACTGGGCACTGTGCAAAAATATTAAAACTAAAACACAACTTTACTCACTGATTTGGATGGAACTGATCATGTCCCCTTGCCACTCTGAATCAACACTATGTGACTCTGATGGAAGTTTGACGGGGAGGTCATGGTACAGAGGTGGTTTACAAGCTTCCTGACAGACAGATAGTTAGACTTTTTGAGGCTGTAAGGTTAGCAGTCTTAGCTGACTCAGCCCTGGGTTGCCTGGAGTCGGACCTGGTATGAAATCCACCTCTGTACTGACTTTGCTGCAGTCAAGTGTTCTGGCTTCTGTTGGGCTTTCGTCTAAGATGAGCCACATTCAATTGGGGCTCACAGTCGGACACAGTCAGGGGGCGTAAAACACATTCAGTGCTGATGCTACTGACGACTGTTAACACCAATAAACACCTACAACATTTCCCTCTCTAGCTGCCCATTTTTACCCTAAACACATAAATCTGTGCAATTATTAGCGCCTTTGTTTCACCTCGACTTCAAGTGTCCACATGGAGGTGCCACAGTTCTCAGTGTTCGGCCCTCCTTTATTCATGTTGAACATAAACAATCTCAGAAAGAACTGCAGAAAAAAATGTTAATAAAAACTCTGAAATGAATGTCATGGACATCTAATGCAGTGAAATGATCAGTTGTTTAGACTGTCTTGCTGCTCAAATCCAGACCTGAACAGTAGTTTATTGTTTCCGTCGGATGCTTATATGAGTTTTCTGCGAAGAAGCAGAAACAGAAGCAGATGATGTTTCTAAGTAATGCAGTTAATTGGTGCCGTTCATTGAACATCTTTGTTCATGACAGTATCAGTACCATGTGGCAATAAATAATTAACACATAGCTTCTATGAAAGACTTGTGATGTTGTGCTGCCATCTTGAGGACAAAGTTTGACAAGACTCTGACATTTCATTGTCACAGTGACTTGTTTGTGCTCAGTTAAAAAACAAAAAAATCAAACAGGTATTTCACTGTTTTGATTTTGTCAGTAACATAGCATCATATTGTATGCTATTGTACTGGATGCCATAAAGGCTCTTGATAAAATTCTGTGGAGCATTATGTTGAAAAACAAATGTAACATTGGTTTGTTTTGTGAAGTGTTTCATAACAAACTCGGCCCTCCTTTATTCATGTTGAACATAAATAATCAGAAGGAACTGCAGAAAAAATATCAAATAAAACTGGAATGAATAAAATGTACATCTGAAGCAGTGAAATGATGTTTCAGTTGTTTATTGAGGAAAGTATGTTTTCCTCTTTATTCACTTTTTTTGGGTGTTTGTCACCAGCTGTTAACACGACCATGACTCAAAAAAAGATTCCATCATTTAAAATAAAGGTTAAAAAAATGTTCTGAGTGGGAGTGAATCTGTTCAAATAAATGTTGATTATGCTGTAAACGTGGGGACTGATTTGATTATCTAGTGTCAGAGAATGGGTTGCTTCACACGGTATAGTATGTGAGGCCTCCACACATATGTAAACGTACATGTATAGACACATAAATACATACAGGAAGCTGCGTGAGGTGTGATGCATGTCGGTCAGTCCATCAACAGCCGAGCAGCGTGGAGATGACATCACTGAGCACTCAGCATAGACACGAACGTCAATCGACCGCTCCAAATAAGTACACTGTGTGTGTTTGTCTGAAGTCGTGTCACCACAGAGAGCGTCCAATCAGGTGTAGAGATGCGGCTGCATGTGTTGAGATAATGTGGCTTTAACCAAATATATTAATAACTTCCCCGTTATGAGTCCTCGTGTCTTTATATGCCAACACTGGGTCACAAAGCTTGAGTCTCACACAGTGCACACTGCTGTTCAGCCACTCGTTAGTTATAATTAACTGTCGTTGTGTCTCGACGCATGTCAGTCAGCATCAAGACACGATGGAGTTCACAGGTTTCCTCCTGACACTCTGTGAGTAACATGCAAACTTTACTTTAATTATGCCACTGCACTTATGTTAGATTCTGAGAAGAAAACAACTGGATGCAGCTTTTCTAGCATTTGCCTTTAAAACATATTTCAAACTTTAATGTGTGATAGCACTCTGATGTTTGATGGTCTTCCTGTTACTTCACCCGCTGGTCTTTCTCTGTCTGTATACCTCGTGTGCTCGAGAACCCTGAGAACTTAAGAACCCTGTTTTACAGACAGCAAGTGCCTTTTGATAACTGTGAACTCAACTTAATGAACTTCATTTGAATTAAGGGGAACCTTGAATGTGTTTTTCACTCATGTTAATGGATTTAAACAAATTAAATGTGGAGGAGACACTGAACAGTGAGGTGTTTTGTCTTCTCTGCAGCCTCTCTCACAGTCTCTCCTGACAGATCTCAGTTCTTTAAGTACGAGTCTTTGTCTCTGAGCTGTGAGGAGAACGGAAAGTTGTCCACATGGAGCGTGAAGGCCAAAACCGTCCGAGGGGTTTCAGAGTGTGGACGCGAGTGGGGCTCTTTACAGGCCTCGTCCTCGTCCTGCATTATCAAAGAAGCCTACCAGTGGAACAGTGGAGTGTACTGGTGTGAGTCCACATCAGGAGAGACGAGTCCAGCTGCCAACATCACCGTCACCGGTTTGTTCATCAGACATAAATAATTGTTCGTTAACTTGTTCAGTTTTGTTCTGTTCCGTTATTTATGTATTCAAAATTACACTTTTGATGAACAAACACAATGTAAAGCACATTGCCCTTCCAAGGAGCCATCCTGTGCTTTGCCGGTTTACAGCTTTTAGCTTGAAGCAGCAGTCACCCTTTAACAAATGATCAAAAAAAGAGGTTTGATTTCATTCAAATTAAAAAATAAAAATTAACCTGATCTTTGGACCTTTAACTAAAACAAATCAAAAGAGACATCGACTATCAAACCATAATAACATTCAGGAACATTCATAACTTCTTTTCATACTAATATAATTCAAGAAACACGTGTTCAGTTTGCAGTGGAATAGCTAGCATGGACCATGGTAGTGTTTAACATTATATGACATTAATTCTCATCCTCCATGCTGCAAAGGCTGTTTAAGGAAATTAAAGAGAGGACAGAACAAGATGCACTTGGCTTAGTAACAGTGAAATATTGCTCAACACCGCCCTCTGGGGTCCAAATGTATCAACTACTATGAACTTATTCAGAGAGTCTTGTATAGTAAGAAAAATACTGTTGTGGAGGCTCCATGTGACAATCTGTCAGCATTTTTTTGTCCCCCTGCAGTCAAAGCTTATAGCAGCACAACTAAGAGCTGGACCAAGACAGGCCTGAGCCAGTCCTTTATCATCAATGTCAAATGATTTTCCAAAAAATAAAGATAAAAGGTTTCAACTACCTGTAAACGGTCTTGTGTCACAGAGGGTCATGTGATCCTGGAGAGTCCTGTGTTCCCTGTGATGGCGGGACAATCTGTGACGTTACGCTGCACATCACAAGGCAACTCCTCAAACCTGCAAGCCAGCATCTTTGTGAAGGACGGAGCTCCTGTCGGTGCAGAGATGACGGCACAGATGACCATCCCTGCTTTGTCCAAGTCCGACGAAGGCCTCTACATGTGCTTCACCGACGCCGGAGCCTCAGCGGAGAGCTGGATCTCTGTCAGAGGTGAGATCATGATCAGGATCAACAACAACAAACATACTGTACATACATACAGAAATAAAATGCTTGATTGACTTTTTTAAAGTCCCAAGAAGTGTAGCTCAAAGTGCAGAATAGAGTGTAAATTTGACACCCATAATAACCACAGTAACGATGCTATAAAACAGAACGAGCCACAGAGACAGAGGAAGCAGGTCGACCGTCTGATGGTTCTCCTGAAAACGTTACAGATGGTGAGCTCAGAGGGTTTATACTATGCAATAGATTCTTCATCTACAGGCTATTGTGCTGCAGAAGAGATTGTATTTATGAAAATTGGACAAGAAGGTCCACAAAGGTTTTTTAAAGTGATGTTCCTCTTGTGTTTCACCATCAGCAGGCCATGATGCTCCTGCTGCCCCCCTCCCATCTGCCTCCAGACTCGTATGTCATCTGGTGGCGGTAACTCCTTACCTGCTGTCCTCCATCTTACTGGGGCTCATATACAGAGACACGGTGAAAGGTGAATCACATCATTCTGTGAGACTGTGGTGATGGAAATGAAATGTGGTGCCAGCACCTCCTGGCATCACAGGAAGTCCCTGAAAAATCTTCTTTTTCAATGTTTATTTTACATAGCACATAGCATTTACAGAGATTCTGCCTCACAGACTGAACTCATATTTCTTCAAATGATTCAGTTTTCAGTTTACTTCAGGCTCCCTTTTTAATAGCTCAACATGAAAATAGGGATGTTCACAGTTCTTTTGTCTTTTTGTTTCTGCAGAGCAGCAAGTTAAAGTGTCACGAAACTGCGATGTGCAGATGGAGGAAGTCAACCACGGCCTGTCTACAACAGAGTGTGTATTATAATCAATACGAGCTGCTGCACTGACCACCCACGGGTGTCTGCAAATGGGTACTGAAGGCCCAATAATGTGATAAAAAAAAGCTTTTCATGTTTTGTGCAACATATTTAATTTCTCACACTGACACATTTAAATTGTCAAAGACAAACATGAGTAAACAAACAGACC
>JBCAUF010008172.1:0-11217 GCA_038406115.1 Haemulon aurolineatum | reverse complement strand
CCTGGAGGTTAACGAGCTTAACGTTAGCTAAACGTTAGCTAAAAGTTCCGCAGTGTTGCTTTAAGCCAATTCATTTCGCCAATTAGTGCCAGCACAAAGCTGCCCACACTCACACATTGAAACTGCACTGATAATTTGGCCTAAACTTTTAGTCAATTTAAGTACCATAACCAACCATAACTGTTCACATGTAAAAAAAAATATGCGAAAATATAGTCCATTGTACTGTATTTAAAATGCAATTTTTTGACATGAACACGTGATTATCTTCTCTCCCTGCTGTCAGTGTGTGTGTGTGTTTGTCATCCCCAGATCATGATCCAAAATGCTTGTTTAATGATGTATGTCACATGTAATCCATGTTTCTCTTCAGACAAACAAGTAAGAACTGAAAATCACCATACATATTTATTTGTGGTTCCCTTAGGACAAGGGCTTGAGTATGCAGTAATTTGAGCTGTCCTAAACAATGTTTGCAATCAGTAATTACTTAATCATCACCGAGTTTAGTATCTAGTGTACACATTTCTAAACCTTTTGACCCAATCCAAAACTGAAGCTAGCACGTTGCAGTGTAGAGGATGATCAGAAACCCTTATCCCAAAACATGAACTTCAGAAACAACTTCAACACAAGTTAACTCCTTTTTTTTTTTTCAAAATACACATCAAATTGTGTAATCATACTTATCAATTTCTTTGTACACTGTACTTAAGTAGCAGTAAACACAAATGTGAAACAAATCAGAATTTGTGAAGTTCTAAACATCAAGAATTTAAGTTATGGAATGCTACTTATTGTCTTTTCCCATTAGGTGCTGTTTTGTGTTCTTCTCTGGCTTCAGTAAAATAATGTAACATTTTGGAGCAAACATGCAGAACAACAAGCCAAAGCTGGAAGCCAGAATGGCAAATGACTCCACAGCATCTGCATAATTTCCCGGAGAGCTGATATAAGCAGGGATAAATGCTAGCCACACAGCACAGAAAATCAGCATGCTAAAAGTAATGAACTTGGCCTCATTGAAGTTGCCAGGCAACTTGCGCGCCAGAAAAGCCAGGAAGAAGGATAGACAGGCCTGAAAACCAATATATCCCAGAACACACCAGAATGCGAGGCTGGAGCCCACACTACACTCCAATATAATCTTTGAGCGTTCATATTGTGTATTTCGGGATGGGAAAGGGGGGGCGTCAATAAGCCAGACAGTGCAGATAACCACCTGAACCAGAGTGCAGCTGAAGATGATTACCCTCTGCTGCATGGGGCCCAGCCACTTCATGATATTGTCCCCTGGTCTCGTGGCAGTGAAAGCAGCCAACACCACCAGAGTCTTCCCAAGGATACAGGAGAAGCAAAGTGAAAATGTGATGCTAAAGGCAGTGTGACGCAACATGCAGGACCAAGATGTTGGCTCACCAACAAACACCAGGGAACATAGGAAACACAGAGTCAGAGCAAACAAGATGAAGAAGCTGAGTTCAGAGTTATTCACACGAACAATCGCTGTGTTTCTATGATAAAAGAAGACTGCAAAGACAGCGATAGTGAGGCAGGCACCCACCACAGAAATCACTGTGAGGGCTATACCCAAGGAATTATATGTCAGGAACTCCACCTTCTTGGGGATGCAGTCAGTTCTATCTTTGTTTGACCAAAAGTCTTCAGGACAAAACGTGCAGTCGATTGAATCTACAGGGAAGACAGATTTAAAAAAGAGTATCTTATTTTAAATATTCAATTTTGAAATACAGTATAACCTAATAAAAATGGAATATATTAGTGCTGGTCAGTATACTAGGATTGATTTCATTCAACAAGTGCTGCAACTCTGGGAAAGGAAACAAACTCTATTAGAATATAATAAATTGGAACTGTAGTGAATTTTATACATTGGTTTTCAGCTCACTTGTCTGATTGCTAATTTTGCCACTGTCACATGGTACACAGTCAAAACAGCAAATGGGCTCCCTACGACGGACAGCCTTCCGAAAACCGGGGTGACAGCTGATACTGCATTCAGACACTGGTACCTAGGGAGCAAATAATGGGTTTCAGCTTTGCAATTAGTTCACTGGATTATTCGTCAATTACATAGATAGTCAATTATCTGAAGAAAAAAAAACAAGACTACTCTGTAAATTGTAAATTGAATGAAGCAGAAAAAAATCAGCGCTGGTTCCAGCCCATCAAATTGTATGGATGTGCTCCTCTGTCTTGAACATCACTGCAAATTGCATTTTCTGCAAATCTTTGCTTTTGTACTGATGAGCAGCTTGCCTCACTCTGATGCCCTGCCCACATGATCCTGTCCTCCTGGATCACCAGCTCCTCTCTGGCAGGCTTGGTTCCATCAAACAACCCCACATTGACAAACTCAATGTTCCCGCCTGTTCCTCTCTGCCAGTTGATGACATCATAATAGGGTATGGAGTCACCCTTCAGGTCAAAGTTCACTTCCTCCCCGGCAATGTTAAATGTCACTTCTTGTAGGTAGTACTGAAGCTTCAAAACCAAAAGATCATGTGAAGTACTCATTTAGACAAAAAGTTCAGTGTCTTACTGTAACAGTAAGAATACTGGACTCTACCTGCCAGGGCTGTATGTTGTTGCTTTGAGCACATGACTTGTTTTGGAAAGGCCCACTGCCTGGTTGACAGAGAAGAAGGTTGTGGAGGGAATGAGCGATCGCATATACAGCCTTGTAAACATTATACGCCACCCTAGGGCTGGATGTATTCATGTAGGCTGAATGCTGCTCCAACAAAGGCTCCTGCCCTGAGCAGGGAGGAAACTGGGAGCTTGAGGACAGAGAAGGACTGCAACCATATAGAGCCTCCCACAGTTCCTTAACCAGAGGATTATTGGGATACATCTGAGGGTTAATTGGCTGTAGGTAGTCACCAAGTCTAGGTATATGACCTCTCCTGATCCCAAATCCAATGGTGCCCCCCATAAAGGGGTAATACTCTCTCCCTGCAAAGACAGATGCAGTGACCCAGGCCTCACTAGCCACCCATTGGATTCCAGTGATGTTCTGCATCATGTAATCTCTTAAGAAAGGTGTCATCTCTCCCTCAGCTGAAAACAACACCACCACTTTTGCCGAAGAGCTGCGAATAACCTTTAGAGGAAGATGATGGAATTAAGAGTTGACACAGGGGGTTTCACAAAGAAGAAAAAGCAAGTTAAAACTAAGTGATGCTTACAAAGACAGGTACATAATGTGGAATATACTTTTTATATCACAAGAGCATATGGAAGACTTAAACAAATTAAGAGGCTATTACTATGAATCTCAATTCAGTGTGTCTTTGTATCTACCTGCATGATCTCCAGTGCCCTTTGACGATTGTAGAGCAGAGGGATAATTTCTTGGTATGCTACACACACTTTGGTACCCTGTAATTCCTTTAGTAAACCTTCCACGGCGAAACGCCCATACTCACGGTCCCCTCGCACCAGCCCGACCCAATTCCAGTTGAAGCGTACCAGCAGCTGAGCAATGGCTTTCACCTGGGTTCGACAATACCAATGTCAACTCACACATTTAAAAAAAAAGTAAAATAATATTATTCTCATACTGTTAAATTACTGTTAAAATACTTATACTGTGAAATTGATTTCAACAGAACTTAGGAGGAACAATGTTTTCACCCAAGACACAACAACGTGAGATTCTGATAAAATGTCATCAAACCTTTTTTTTTTTTTTTTTTTTAAGCCTAACTCTCACCTGATAGTCATCATTTGGGATTACTCTGAAGAAGGTAGGAAATTTACTTTTGTCAGAGAGACAGGCGCATGAAGAAAAGTAGCTTATCTGTGTATGGAACAAAAAGGACAACAATACAGCATAACAGATGAGCAGGATAAGCACAATATAAGCTTAGATTTATCAGTGAAGGGTGTTGAAGATGAAAAAAACATTTGATCTCACTGAGAGTTGCTTTTTGTTTAAAGTCTTAAAAAAAAGTTTGTTTTTATGTTATGTTTTTTTTTCCTTGAGAATTTAATACACAAGGACAATCATGACACCTGGACATTGACATACGTGGTCAGAATCTGCAGCCCAATCATATTGTTGAAATGTCAAATGGTTTGGAGGGTAAAAGATTCGTACTATTGATAGAGATTATTTACATTTCACATATTTTCATTTAAAGTGATTAGATATGGAATTACTGAGGTTGAAGGTTTTACATGGCTATATGTGTAATGTTGAAGGATTGGTTTGATTTCTGTTTTGTGGGTCCTTGTTTTTTGATGTAAGATGTTTATATGATGTAAATTATGTGTATTGTGTAAGCAAAATAAAATCTCAAAAACACCAAAAACAGATTATAAGCAAGATTTAAGATAATCTTTTTGGAGGAGAATACAAAAGATCAGAGTCATTATTACCATTGGTATTCTGAATGGCTGCAGGATTCTTGACAACATCATAGACAGTGCAGAGCCAGATTCCCCAATCACAGCGAGGAGAGGAGAGGCACAGCTATGCATGGGAGAGTCTTCCTCGCTCAGCCCATTCAGCATAGCCAGAGCAGCCCTCTGGCCAGTCAGCGGATATGCACATGAATCAAAGATTTTGTATCCAAGGGTGTAATTGGGCAATAGATCTGTACGCTGGTTTATCTCCTCCACTGCCAGCCTCATCGTCTGAGCCCAGCGGAAAGCCCTTGGATCAAAGCTGTGCCAAGCACAGGCAGATGCACATGCCATACACACATTTAACACCACAAGTATACAAGGAAAGTTCAAATTAAAGGCCAAGATTATGTTTTGATTTAAAGCTAGTCTGAATTACATGTTTGTATCAGTCTTGTGGTAAAGCTCCTCAATGATTTCTAAGATGTTAAATTGAAACAAATAATAGCAAAATTGATTCATTACAAGTGATCATTACAAAGTATTAATTCCAGTCATTTTAGGGAATTAGACCCATAAACTTGAGAATTATATTTTTATTTGTCACTCTCAAGGCATTATTAATCTCTAGTACAAAGTGGAAGGTAGTTCAAGCTGTCAGTGTACATAAGATTGTTTTCCTATATCAGGCTAATTTATCACTGCATTCTAAATCTGGCACATATAAATACTAGTTGCATTAATAGAAGAGTATCACAACATGATGTCTGTACATCAGACACCGCATGATTTCCAATCCATATTTATTAATCTCACCCATTGCACTTCACTGGGAGTGGTCTGTAGGTGCAGTTGAGGTCTGGCATCTCCTGGTTATAGTGAACAGGGAAGATCCCCCCAATAACATAGTCACCACTGGACACAAAGGCAGGCTGAAAGCTGTTTTGAAGTATGCACACCCTGGCTCCATATGGGGGTGGAGAGGTGAAGCTGGAAATTGGGTTATAAGTTATAGTGAGGACACAGACAGAGTAAAGCCAGGCAAATAAGACAAGTAGACTCATAGTTAGACACCCACAAAGAGAGAAAGAGAGACAGAGCAAGGCATTAGACAAGTTATATACAGTATGTGACCTTCTCATTTTTGCATCATCAAGAAATCAAGTTGCCCCGCCTGATTTACAAAAGTGGGTTGATGTAGAGTGTTGTCTTACATTATTTGAAACAATGACATTACAGACTGAATGTCTTGTGAAAAGAAAAATAAACAAAAATGCAAGGTCACCACCAGATTATTAGGTACACCAAATTCAAACTAAAGTACTCTCATGTGATGAATTATACTCTGTGTTCCATTCTGGATGAAAGAGTTAAGAGAGGTGTTGATTTAAACTTATTGTCTTTTTTGAGGCTGTAGTTTGTGGCACTGTGATTGCGCCTACTAATCAGTCAGCAGTCAAATAGTTCCTAGTTCCCCCTGTCCCAAATGTCAGAGTGGACATGGGCAAGACATGATGGACAGACAAACATCCTGCATGTTACCTTGCTGCCATCGGTATGTTTATGTAAACTGGTGAATGTGACACAAGGTTATACCATTTACCCAGTATGTATTGCATGCGCTTTGTTCCAATGCGCTTTGTTCCAATTTCTAAACTTCTAAATAAGGAATAATTAAGTTGATAATGTATTTGGATGGCAACACACAACATATGTAATGTCATGTTTTCAAAACAGACCTGAGGGAAAACTTAATTTGCTTATTTGCTCATTAAAAAAATACAGCATTATATTGTGATGTTATATTGTCCAACTTAAATACTGATTCAGGTATTTTTTTTTTTTAGGGCCCGAGCCGAGAGTCAACGACTCACGAGGGACCTATTGAAATTCGAATGGCGCGGGGACGCGAGGGCCCGTTCATGACTGCGCGCAGTCCTAGTTTTTTTTTACAACTGTAGAGGTGACCATAAATGTAGTTTTGTTTTTTAGGCTTCTGTATATTCACCCTACCCCAGGGACACAAGGTGTTACCTTTGATGATGTCACAATTACTGTATTGGGGCGGTCCCCTCAGCTTTATGTGTGCTCACAACATAAATCTGCTGCATTCGGAAATATCATAATCCTTTCATTGTGACAAGAAAGGACAACTACTCTTGATATACAGCCATTAAATTACTGAGATAAATCTTTTCCTCAAACCCGGCCAGCCATGGTAAGGCTGGCAGCAAATCTTTTTATGTTGCTTTCTCTCATTGGCGGCAAACCTGGTTTAGCTGCTGCTCTGGATATTTGTGTTTTCCTGGGGGAAGCAGAGAAAAACAGCTTGTATGAGGATGGAGATGTAGTAATAGGGGGCTTATTCCCTCTACACTACAGCCCTGTGCCTTCTCTTCCAACATACAAAACAAAACCAACACCTTATATGTATAAGTAGTAAGTGAATATTTCCCTGTATTTGATAGTAGAGTAAATTTCATTTTATTGGAACTGTGTTTAGGGTTATTTAATATATGTATAAATTTGTGTTGTAATGAACTACTTTTTACCCCTGCACAGTTTCAATTCTCGTGCCTTGCGCTGGATGCAGACCATGACTTTTGCAATCAAAGAGATCAACCAGCGCAGTGACCTCCTACCACAGCTCAAGCTGGGTTTCCACATCCGTGATAGCTGTGATGACATACCTGTATCTCTGAGAGCATCTTTGCTGTTGGTGAATGGCCAACCAGAGAGAAACTCCAGAGCCAAGAGTGTGAATGGAGACAAAGGTCGAGAAAATAACACTGGTTCAAATTTAGGCTGTGCTGCTGTACAAAGGACTGTGTCCCCAGTAATCATAGGAGGTGCTGCCTCTGGGGTGTCCACAGCTCTGCTAAGAAGCCTGGGTTCTTTCCATATACCTCTGGTGAGAATGACTGACTGAGCACTTTTACTGTCAAAACATTGCTGATCAATGTGTTTTAAAGTCAGCCATTTTCAGTTTATTCATATTAAATGGGCATCATACAGTTGCAAATCATTTTTGTCCTGTAGAAATGGTACTTTCAGATGAAGAATTTTTCATTAAAATTGGTTTATTTAGCTTGAGAGGCAATGTTCTCAATTCATCAAGAAATTTAAAAAAAGAAAAGAAAATAAGAACACAAACCACATATTGCTTTTAATTTGAAAAGTTCATAATCACAAAATCTGCTGGTACATGGTTTTCACAGAACAAATATAAAAAGCATGTTGCTGGACTTTAAAGTATACGGTGCTTTCTTTGTAAATGGTCCAGTGTGATGCTTATAGTATAAAAAAAAGACAAAATTATATTTTCAGAAATATATAAACATTTCAAATGTAAATATCTTAAAATCGGTACTACCTCATCTTCCAAGTAGTTATGTCACCAGACTCTGAACTCTCCTTTTCATTTCTAGGAGACATTGTATTATTCACTTGCAATCAGAAGTCATTAATGAACACCATCAGCTTATCATGTATAGAAGAAAACTTGATGATAAAAAATAGTGTATATTAAATATCTCAGATTGCAAGAGAATAAAACAGTGTACTGGAGTTTTTATGTGTTCTCGTGTTGTCAGCCTGAGGCCTTCCATTCAACTGTCGGACAGCAGGTGTTCAAAAGTTCTGCTCCTTATTACAAGTTCAGGGAAAAATCTGCACCACTGAATGCTTGTCAAGGCAGTGGTATTGTTTGGTGACATTTGATACTTGAATAACCTTTTCAGTGAGCCGAACAGTGCAGAAGATTTACTATTGTTTGCTATGGCAGGTGAGCTATTTCGCTTCCTGCAGCTGTCTGAGTGACCAAAGGGAGTTCCCCACTTTCATGCGCACCATGCCAAGTGACGCCTTCCAGGTCAGAGCACTGGCCCGGCTGGTGAGCTATTTTGGCTGGACCTGGGTGGGAGTGATTGGTCTGGAATCTGACTATGCTCGCTTTGCCATCCAGCTCTTTCTGCAGGAGTCAGTGCAGTATGGTGTTTGTGCTGCCTATACTCATTTCTACCCTGTAGTCTTGAGTCAACAGGCTCTAGATGAACTTCTGGATGTTATCCAGGTACCAGTGTGTCAATTTCTCATACATGCAGGTGGTAGACAAATTAACACTGGCAAAATTGTTTCAGAGATGTGTTGAACAAACGCAAAAGTCTTCAGAGGCCACTTTATGAGATGCAGTATAGTGATACTGATAGTCAAGAGCTACGGCCTATTTTGGATTTGTACATTCAATTAACACAATAATTAAACTGGTCTTCAAGAGACTAAAAATACAACACAAAACACTGTCCTTGCTGCTTTAGCTTTGATTGATAATGAGCTGCAGTGTTATTGTACTAGAATAACTCAAAATTGGTTCATGTATATCGTCAGTCAGAAATTTAGGCTCACAAAGCTAAAGTTGCAATGAATTTAATTTGACATTTTCTCAATTTCATGTGGAGCATTTCAGACAGACACTGGACTGCATGAACATGTAACATGTTCTTGCTATTTACTTATTATGTATTTATTTATTTTTGCACCCCCTTTACATGTTGCTTGTTTATAGTACACTATTTTGAAGCACACTGATACATATATTATTATAGGTGCTTAAGTGTAAAGCATATCTCATATAAATTAGAGTTTAAATTTCAGCAAATATCTACTATATCTCCTTTATGCTTGTTTAGACAGCATCCTCAAAGGTCATAATCAACTTTTGTAGTGAGTCAGAGATGAAGGGAATTTTGAGAGAGATCCAACGTCGCAATATAACTGGTCTGCAGTGGATCGCCAGCGAGGCTTGGGCCACTGGCACGTCACTCTGGGAAAAGTTTGGAGATCTCCTGACAGGAACACTGGGATTTGCTATCCAGAGAGCTGATGTGATTCCAGGGCTCCAACATCACCTAACTAAGATTAGACCATCCTATATTCGTGAATTGGGTTTCTTGGCTGAATTTTGGGAAGAGACGTTTAACTGTCGACTGAATGGGTCAGTGAACAGCCACTCTCATGGGGCTGACAGCTACTTCAACAGATTACCATGTAAAGAAACGGAAGATTTAAATGATGTTTATTCCCCTTATTCTGATGTGACACAGCTAAGAGTGTCCTATAATGTCTACAAGGCTGTGTATCTGGTGGCCCATGCCTTACAAGATATGAGCAACTGCATAATTGGACAGGGGCCTTTCCTTAATGGCACCTGTGCAGACCCAAAGAATTTCAAGCCTTGGCAGGTGAGTCTAATTGTTAGTTACATTTTAATTTTTATATAAAAACTCAAGGGTGAGAAGTCAACTCCATGATAGTTAGTGTTCAGATAACTTGTTTTTCTTCTTCCTATAGCTTGTCCACTACATGAAAGGTGCTAATTTTTCTGCACTGGGGGAGAAAGTCAACTTTGATGAAAACGGTGACCCTATTGCTTATTATGATCTCTTGAACTGGCAAAAGGGGTCTGATGGCTCGTTGCATTTGGCAAAAGTAGGTTTCTATGATGCCTCCTCACCTGGACGCACCCTGGTCATTAATGACTCAATGATTCAGTGGTCTGTTGGAAAGCAGGTGTGTTCTATGCAAACAGGCCTGAGACCATGTTCACCCCTCACACTGTTGTATGTACTATTGGTCAACACAGCTAATTTGTTATTGCTAATGTGCAATATACTTTGTTGTTAAACAAACATAATAAAATATTTCCTTCTAAAATATTCCACTCACAACAACATCAAATGCTACGATTCCTGTAAACATAGACCCCATTAATAACCCAACATTGTGATGATAATTTTATTGAAAAACAGCTACAAAGAAGTGTCAGATTACAGCTTTCAAAAATTAGCATAATACGCATAAGTGTACAAGAAGGAAAAAAAGAGAAAAAATACAAATAAGACATAGTTAAGTTCCTGGGGAGTGTATGATGTTGGCAATTGTGGTCCAAGTGACTCAAGCAAATCATCTGGTATTTAAAATCATTCTTTCTGTATTACCTTGTCATAATTCTTTTCATTATTAAGCACAATAATGGGTCATTTACAGAATTGTATGCGGTTTTAGTTGTACAGCTTTCATGGATCCGAATATTGTTTGCATTCTTTCACCTCCACCAGTCTGTATCTGAAATAGAGTCTCTAGAGAACAGAAAATGAAAAAAACACAAAAGCTGGTAAATATAGATTGTGATCAGTGTCTTTCTGAGTGGCTAAACTTTGCCTCTCAGGCTTCCCGGTCTGTGTGCAGCGACAGTTGTCCTCCAGGTTCCCGCATCGCCAGGAGAAAAGGGGAACCTATCTGCTGTTTTGACTGTGTCCCTTGTGCTGAGGGAGAAGTTAGTAATACAACCGGTGTGTTGTGTTCTGTCTTTTATCACCCTTACTCCTATGTCATCCAAATGTAAACTGACCTATTTGCAACTAAATGTGAGTTCTTGGAACTGAGAAGTTCTCTTCTCTCTTTATCACCAGATTCTTTAGAGTGCTCACGCTGCTCAGAGGACACATGGCCCAATAAGGTCAGAAATCTCTGCATCCCAAAGACTGTTGAGTTCCTGTCTTTCCATGAGTTAATGGGTATAGTGCTGTCTGTTGTATCTGTCTTTGGAGTGTGTATTTCCCTCTCCATCCTCACCATATTCTTTGCACACAAAGACACACCACTTGTTCGAGCCAACAACATGGAATTGAGTTTCCTTCTCTTGGTATTTCTTGCTGTCTGTTTCCTTGTTGGTCTGTTGTTTATTGGTGAGCCTTCAGATTGGCTTTGTCGTATCAGGTACCCAGCATTTGGGATCAGTTTTGCCCTCTGCATTTCATGCCTTCTGGCTAAGACATTAGTGGTCCT
>JBCAUF010007981.1:0-11236 GCA_038406115.1 Haemulon aurolineatum | reverse complement strand
CTGCTGCGCTGCCACACCTACCTCGGCGTAACTAAGTCAAGCAAACTGCCGAATTGACCGCGTGCCAGGCGTAAAGCATGCCAGAGTCTGGATACGCCGGCTGCGGAGCCTGCGTCTCCTCGCGTTGCGCCACCAAGCCCTATGTGTTGGTTAAATCCATCAATGCACCTGTTAATAGCTATGCCAGAGGGCTTTAGTTTGTCATGTGAATCCATATGCTATAAGGCATTGGGACCTCTGGATGTGTACTGGCGGCGGCGGTGACGCCGTGCTCGCCGGAGCTCGACTCCCTCTGGGTCTAGAATCTTGATAATGAGCTGGATAGTTTCTTGGGAAACCACGAAACCTCTCTGAATGGCCTGCTGGATGCCCTGCAGGCGACCGGATCCAGCCATCTCCCCCTCCACAAACGCAACGACCTAAAACCGTAATATTACGACTTAAATTCTCATAATTTTACGACTTTATAAATTTATGACATTATTCTAGTAAATTTATGACTTTATTCCCATAAAATTATGACTTTAATCTCATAATTTTAGGACTTAATTCTCGTAATTTTATGACTATATAAATTTATGACATTCTCAGAAATTTACGACTTTAATCTCAAAGTTTTAGATTTTTTTTTGTTTTTAATTTGGCCCTAATCCTCCGTCGTACTCTTGACATCTACGTCCAAATTTGAATATAATTTATATATATATATAAAATAAAAAATATATTTATTGACGAAATTAGTCTCTGGTATGGCTACGTAATTTGTGTGTGTATTTGTGTGTGTGAGCGTGTGCGTGTGTCGCGTGCTGCCGGATGGGCACTAATTGATTGCAACGGTTGAAACTTGGTGTACTGCAGCATGCGCATGCGTGAACCCGCGTGATTTGAATTTAGGGCGGTTGATGTTTTTGTGAGAAGCTGACGGATCATTGATGGTAAGTAGCTGTATTTAGCTTATAGTTATACACATTACCTTTTATTTAATGTTAATATAGTATGTCTCTGGGTATAGAGATAATCCATGTCTTATTATCTCCAGCGGGATGAGGAAGGAGTGGGCCCGCAATCAGTTCAGTGATGATAGGTGGCAGCGTAGCCCTATGTAAAGTTAGCCTGTTAGCTCTGGTCTGTGTCTTCCAACTTTTTCAGAAGCAGTACTCAAAACTTTTGAGGGGGGGGGACTGAGAACGCTGTCTGCAATTACAATGTACTTTGAATGCTGTATTGGATACACGGCCTAATCTACAGAATTTCATAAGGTAATTGATATGGTCAATGTTTTTAAACGTCGAAAAGATGTTGTTTCGACGTCAGCTTGCTGGGTGGGTTGTTTTAAGTACGTGAAGAGATGAAATTATGTGAAAGTTATGATTTCTTAGTTATGCTTGAAATAAGAAATTACTACTTTGAAGAAGCAGTTCTATACTTGTGAGTGTTGATGACCCAACTTTGTAGCTGTTGATATTCTAGCTTCAAGCATGTACTCACTCAAAATAGGTCATAATATCTCAGTAACAAGCTGTAATGTCTTATTTAGATAATTAAGGACCAAACCACTGAAAACAAGTGAAACAGTCTAACATAAGAACTGCTTACTGAGGAGAACTACCTTATTGGACAAAAAAAAAAAGCATATATCCCCTTGATTTAAGATATTTCATCTGACTTCGATTTCAGTTTTTGCAGTGTGATTTATTTTAAAATACATGTGATGTAAACTACCAAAAAATCTCAGACCCTTCTCTGTCTTGACTTTTGCTTGTGCTGTTGCTGCCCTTGTCTGGCTTGGTAACTTGTGGTTTTGGACTGTATGTGGTAAGAGGTTTTGGGGCTAAGTTGGGGTACCCTTAGGGTTGCCTACCGTCCCATATTAGCCGGGCGGTCCCGTTGTTTGTCCCGGCCGCATGGATAAAGGGAAGATGCATATTTTTTGTCTTTGTGCGGCACACATTGGGCCTCATTCATGAAACGTTCGTAGATTTGTGCATAGATTTGCACATAAAAGCCTACTCTACTGAAAACCTACTCCGGATTCATGAACCCTGCGGGAAACTCTGATCTGATCGTAAACACGTGTGTATGATCATGAATGCTGATCCATCGTAAGGTGACAGCGCGCTCCCGGTAATGAGCTATTTGCATAAATCTCCGCCCATGAATTGTCAATGAGCACCATATGAGGAGGTCATGCACGCTGATTCGGAGCTTCGGAGTCGGAGCACCTACGGAAATTGCTGAGCACCCGCGTGTGCCAGCTGACACTCGTCATCAATTTGTTAATGCCCAATACCCCGCTACAATTTATGCACTTTGATGTCAGATGAGCAGCTGAAAAGGCTGGATGGCAACTTGCTGATAAAACTAGAACTATATTCCTCATCGGAGCATTTTGCATCATGTTGCTTTGACATTAACTTCTCGTATGCATCATCAGTGTGTAGACTGTGTGTGTGTTTGTGAAAGAGAGCAAGCGCATGTGTGCGCGCGCGTGTATGTGCGTATTCATTGCGGTCGCTGTTGTCAATTGATCTAATGTGTGTTTTACTGTGAGACGAATGTGTGCGCGTGTCATGCCAGCACGGTGACTAACTTCACTAAATGTGTTATATTTTTAATAGTTTGTCATGTTAATATCACTGTTTCAAAGGCATCTGTGTATTGTGTGCATAACAGAGTGCAATATGAATTCAAATTGTAATTTCCAATGGTGACAAGCATTATTTATATGCGTTCTTAAATTTACACAAGCTCTACGTGTGGTCAGCAGCAGGTGTAAATTTTGTGAGTACCTACAAAAAGATCGGAGCTACTAAAATATTGATGAATGCGAGATGCACATAAATTTCCGTCTGTGAACAGTTTACACACAAATTCGTTCTGCTCACGTTTCATGAATGAGGCCCATTGTGTCTGGCTTAAGAACAGTTAATAAATGAGGCCCAGTGTCCCCGGACAGTCTCATCTGCTGCATTCTCGTAATTCATTGTCATTCAGCATCTAGAAGACTATTTTGCCTACATTTTGTCTTTTTGCCATTTTCTACTCTGCTTAAAGCAGAAGTAAGCGATGCAGTTGTTTTGGCTAACTTCCTGTCAACGGACAGAGTTAGCAGTCCCTGCCCTCGTCCCTACATCACCACATGCACGCGCATCGTACTCCGTGGCTACTCCTTTTTCGCTTTTCTTCTTGTTTTTTTTCATCTGTTTTTTTGCGTTTCGTGTTGGTGCTCGAATCAGTAGCTTTCCATTCTCATCATGTTGGTTTTGGTGTTTACGTGTGCACACACAGAGAGGGCCGCAGCTTTATGCTGTTCTCTCTCCTCATTGGATAAAGGTTGTAGGATACACGGAAAGTTTTCTCCTCGGCCTACAGCAGCGCAGAGTGCCTGACAGACCCGTGACCAGAAACTCTATATAAGTGATTTCTGTCGGAAAATATAACTATTTAAGACTTATATTAACACAAATATTCCGCTTACTTCAGCTTTAAACCTTTAACCATCTTAAAAGTCCTCCCTCCCCACTTCTAAATGTTTTTCACCTTAGGACTCTTAAGTGCTACAGTAAGATACTTTGTGGATAATATTTATCTTTACCAGTATCTAGACTTATCTGTAAGGGCAGATTCTTAGAACAACAGAAAACTTTTTGTCACTCAAGCAAGTCTTTGTTCTAGTAAGCTCTCTAAATATGGGCCCTGGTTTGTCTCTGCACAGCACAGCCGCGCACCTTGGTGATGCTGAGGTTGAGTCAGCTTCCCTCAAACATCTTTACCAAGTTGCTCTCTGCCCGATTGTATTAAACAGAGCATTTCTAAGGGTAAGTGTTTACAGGAATAGTTCGCCCAAAAATGAAATTCGGTCAATATCGACTTACCCGCATGCTGATGAGAAGTCTGGTGTAGTTTTTTTCTTCCTGAAAATGCCGTGGGAGGCTCAGGGGTTTTTCGTCCTGACCGCAAGCCATATAATGAGTCTATGGTAACCGAAAATAAGGTAAAAAAAACTACTCAAAAACTTTGTAATATTACTCCATACTGTTTATCTGCTGAAATCATTTTGGGTGAAGTTTTTTGTGGGCAAGTTTTTTTTCACTCGAACCGAGGGTCTAAGGACAGAGGGTGGTTCTCCCTGTATAGATTGCAAAGCGCTCCATGGCAAACTGTATTTTCTGAATTTGGGCTAAACAAACCATATAGAATATGCAATTTAATCAACATAGTATTGCTATGTGAGATAAATATGCACTGCTGGAACTGTAGTAGCTTTATTGAAGAGGAGCCAGAAAAAAATATGATAAAAGGCAAAGAGAAATACGAATACAAATAGGCCTACAAATTACTTTATTTATCCCCAAGGGGAAATTCATTAATATTTAGGAGTAATCAACAAAATCAACAGATGAATTCAACACTTCATATTCACTTGATATTTTATTGCAGTGGTGTGCTATAACACAACCAGCAGGCCCTCACTCCAGAGAGCCAGAACCAAACTGAGTTTATCCTCCTGTGTGGGCAGTTGCAGCTGAGCAACAGTCAGCTGCTCTACCTGTTGGAGTTGACGCAGGGTCTGGAGGTGGGACAGAGGGAACTGCAGGCCCTGAAGAGACAAACACACATGGAGCTAAGTTAAGACAACCCGGGACGCATCCATCACATACAACATCAAAGTGCATTGGCAGCACACTGCCTTGGTGCAAGACTTGTGTGCTTCAGGTGTCAGACTGTCACAACATAAGACACACAAGAAGTGAAGCAAAACAAACAGTAAATCAAGGAAACTTAAGTGCCTGGTTACAGAAATTAAAGCAAAACCAAATCATATTACCTGACCATCAACCCACATGTGTAAGAGTCACTTTCCAAAGGTTTTCATGTAAAAAGGAGTAGACTATGTACGTGCCCTTACCCCAAGGGTATGTACACAGTATACTGTTCTCTAGTAAAGAATTCAAGTTGTAAGAAGGCTTTTGTAATTGGAATTTTGCAATTTTGTAATTTCAATGTTTTCAATCTAATCAATAAAACAGTTTTTGCAAGGCTTAACTCAGATATAATGTAGTCATACAAATATGCAACCATTTCCATAACTTTTCAGTGCTTTTCACTTTTCAAGTTGTTTATTCTACTTTAAACAGCCATATCACTTTACAGAAAAACAAAACTCATAACAGCACAAACAATTAAGAACAATAAGTGCTTTGTACAAATGTCTAAACACCAACATGAAAGAACAATTAAGTGCGATTGTGTAAATGACTTAGCCACTCTCACTGAGAATGCCAGAAGTCACTGAGTTCAAAGCAGCAGTTAGGTAAAAATAAAAATAATAACCCCTTGCCTCATCTTCCAGGGGGTCCTAGACATAGATACAGTCAGTCGGTACAATGCAGTCACAAAAACACAACACAAAACATACATTTAAGGTGCTCACTGTGGCTCCCAAATCCCTCCTGTCCAACCTACCAAACCCCATCACAAGGTTTAGAACAAATGGAAGTAACAGATCTAATGGATAGCAGCACGTTATTCCAATCAGAGGGAGCTGTGTGTTTGACAGAGAAAAACAGTTGATGTGAATTTCTGACAGCGCAAGAGTGCAGCGGAGTTCCACAGCTCAAGGAAGAAAATTTGGGATTATTAATTCATGGAAATGCAATTAGTGTACTTGTGTATCTTGCATATCATTTTATAACTATTATTATCGAGGCTTGATGGGGAAATGAGTGCAGATGAGCATTTTTTCTTCCTTGAGCAGCGGAACTCCGTGATTGGCTCGTCAGGGCTCCCCCCAAACGCCTGCTGGAGGCTCGTGGGTGAGTTGTGTTTGGGCTATCTTCCCAAGGAAACAGGCAAAGCTAGCAGATGTCTGATGGCTCGTACTACGTGCTGGGACTCTAGATGCATTGTTGATGAAGGTAGGTGCTGTTCTGAGCATTATTTGTGGCTACAAGTGGCTTTTTAGTTGTGGTTTGCGCGTGGCGTCACTCATCGCTGTGTATTGCTATCGTGCGGTCTTTGCTGAAGTTGGTGGAACTAGAGAAGCAAGTGGTTGGCAAAATTCATATCTCGAGGGGGGTCTAACTCAGGGCCACAGTGTGTTTGACAATGGCTTAAACTTATGCCGGAATATCACTTTAATATTCAGTGGATTCAAGATCCATTGAACAAGGGCTCCCTCTTTTCCCCGGAGAGCTTCAGGATCTTCAGCTTATCCTGGAAGTGGGAGAATTTGACAAGGATCAGCCTTGGCCGGCTTTGAAGTTTTGTTTACTGAAAGTTAAAGAACGATGCCTGGTGGAGTGGGGAAGTTGGTCTGTGGTGTTGCCCATGCAAAGGAATCGCTATTTCTACACTCAGGGGTGCAAACTCATGAGGGGTCAAAAAGGTGACAAGATACTGATCCCCTAGGGGGGTCTGGGGGCATGCTCCTCCAGGAATTTTTTTTTTAAAAACAACTTTAAAGGTGAATTTACAGTCAATTTCAGCATGAGGCCATCAGAATAACCTTTTAAAAAAGTGGTTTTGGAAATCAATTGTTTCTTAACAAAATCTCTTATTTGTAAATATCTGAAAAAGCTAGAGGCAGAAATATTATAAATGGTTTGTAGTTGCATAAATGAGGCAAAATTCCCTTCAACATACAGATCACTCACGTTACTAATGCCCCTTTGCTTCCAAGCAGAGAAAACCACATCGTTCAAGCCAGGTGTAAAAGCATGGTTTTTGCAAATTGGAGTATCAAAATATATATTTGGGGCCTTGATATACATTTTTATCTGCTCCCATGTACGTATAATACCATTAATTACAAAGCTGTTACTATATAATGGCTTCTTGACCTTGGACCTTGGAGGTCTTTTTACAGAGCATTCGTTCTATTCGTAGCCACGCATATGATGAAGATGGGGGGCCTCTTCTCCACCAAGCAAATATAGACAGATGAGCCGCCCAGTAATACATTTTGAAATTCGGAAGGGCAAATCCTCCAGCATTTCTGGGTTTACACAGATGTTTTTTGGAAATCCTAATGGCTTTATAGTTCCAAATAAAATGTATAATAGTCGAATCCAATTGTTTAAAGTAAGACTGGGGGATGAAACATGGAATGGATTGAAAGAGGTGTAGGAAACGTGGCAACACAATCATCTTAATTGCATAAATTTTTCCAACTAAAGAAATAGGAAGAGTCTTCCAAAAATGCTTAAGTTGCTCAATCTTGTTATGCCAATTCTTCTTTAAGAGGTCCTCCGGATTTCTCATCACCGTTACACCAAGATAAGAAAAATCCTCAAAAGCCTTTTTAAAGGGAGTGCACTGTATATATGTTATATCGACTTCCTCAGAAATTGGCATAATCTCGCTTTTGTCCCAGTTCACAGAAAATCCAGAGAGTTTGCCAAAGTTACTAATTAATGTTAAAAGATGGGGAATTGATGTTTGAGGACGAGAAATGAACAAAAGAATGTCATCCGCATATAGCAAAATATGATGTTCCTGTCCATTCATGTCAATAGGAGATATTAAATGGCTTTTTCTGATGCTGGTGGCTAGTGGTTCAATAATTATAGAGAACAAAAAAGGAGAAAGGGGACACTCCTGACGGGTCCCCCGACTGATTGCAAAAGTGCATGAAGTATTTTGGTTGGTAATAACGGAGGCGGTAGGGTGCGAATAGATGAGCTCAATCCATTTAATAAAGGAAGGTCAAAATCCAAATTTTTTCAACGTAAACAGCATATAGGGCCACTCGACTTGGTCAAATGCACGCTGCGCATCTAAAGATATCACAACAGCCTCCTCCGTGTGTTTTGTATATAAAACATCAAATAAGCGGCTTAAGTTAAAATACATATGTCTACCCGGCATAAAACCACTTTGGTCAGAATGGATGATGGAACAAATGTGCTCCTTTAATCCATTAGCTAAGACTTTCCCTAGGATTTTGGTTTCAATAGGCAACAAAGAAATAGGACGGTATGAAGAAACCAGGTTCGGGTCACGACCAGGTTTGGGGATAAGGGAAATATTAGCCTTATACAAAGTTGGAGGCAACCTAGAGCTCAACCTAGAGTGATTTAACATACGAAGCATGAGTGGTGATATTTTAGAGCTGAATACCTTGAAAAAATCAATACTGAAACCATCAGGTCCTGCTGCCTTATTGTTGGGGAGAGAGGAAATCACTTTTTCTATCTCATTCAAAGTAATATCTGCATCTAGTGAGGAGGAGGATTCACCTGACAATTCAGGCAATCCCAGATTCCCAAAAAAATTCTCCATCGCTCCAGGATCAGGTTCAACCTGTGATTGATATATACATTCATAAAAACTAGCAAAACACTTATTAATTTTTCCCGGATCTGTCAAGAGAGCCCAATCATTCGCCCTGATGGAATGTATGGCCCTGGAGGCCTGAGATTGCCTTAACTGTCAGGCGAGTAATCTCTGAGGCTTGTCGCCAATCTCAAAATACCTTTGTCTTACTTGGGTCAGCAAACACTCTTGGACAGTATAGAATTATAATCATATTTTAGTGCAGTGATTTTTCTTAATGTCTCAGTTTTGCTGCTTTCCTTGTACTGTACCTCAAGATCAGAGAGTTGATTATTTATTTCAGTTAACTTTTCTTTAGATTCTTCTCTCTGCTGCTTCATAGGAAATAATGTGGCCCCTAAGAACAGCCTTCATGGCCTCCCAAAGCGTGGAATCGTCAACTTTGCCAGTGTCATTAGTATTTATGTATAAATCTGTTTTGCTTGAAAGAAAGGAGCGAAATTCCTTATCTTTCAATAAGGAGTTATTTAGGCGCCAGTTGAATTCCCCTCGCTTATGATTCAGTTTAAGCTTTAAAGAGACTGGGGCGTGATCTGATATGAGAATATTATGATAGGTACAGTCTGTGATTTGTGACAGCAAATTAGAATCTAATATGAAATAATCAATCCTAGAATAAGACTTATGAACCGCTGAAAAATAGGAGAAATCTCTCCCAGTGGGGTTAAGAAGCCTCCAAACATCCCCCAAATTATGAGATTGTACAAGATTATTGAGGATTATACTGCTCTTAGATGCAACCATTTGAGGGTGTTGCCTATCAAGGACAGGATCTAAAACACAGTTAAGGTCTCCGCCTAAGATTATATTTGTGTTTGATGTAGTACTAGATACACTGTTAAAAAGATTTTGAAAAAAAGCAGGGTTGTCAAAATTGGGCCCATACACATTAATCAAAGTTACTGGTACCGCATTTAGCTCCCCATTAACTCATAGGTATCTGCCTCTGTCATCGGAAATAGTTTGTATATTAACAAAAGGTACTTTTTTCTTAGTAAGGATTGCTAATCCTCTCGTTTTTGTACTGAAGTTTGATTGGAAGACATGTGATGCCCATGAGGGAGATAATATTTTTGCTGCTGTTTTTTTAATATGTGTTTCCTGAAGAAAACAAATTTCAACCTTAAGTGTACGTAAATGTGCGTATACCTTTCCTCTCTTGAGTGGGGTATTCATCCCACTCACATTCCAGCTGACTAAAGTAATGTCACTGTGCTTACTTGGTTCACCTAACATAAGCAATATCTACAACATAACATGACCATGACAAAAAGGAATATGCAATAAAACGCGGGAGAAGAGAAAAAAAAAATAGATGTGTTGAGAATAAAAGAACATCAAACCAAACAAACACACTACGGGGAGAAAACACACCCCACAAGCGGCGCGTCCATACCCCACACACAAAGTCAAAGCTGAACGTAGGCGCCGGGAAACGGCCCATGATAGCTTATAACTGCTCACCTCCCCCCACTCAAAAGGAGGGCTCCACTTCACGAGTGAATGATAATGAAATAAAAGCACATTTAACCTCACCCAGTTCACACTGCAAAAGGCGTTTCAACAGTTAAAAGATTAGTCCCCATCCCGGCTGGACCTGCCGTCTCTGTCCCAGTCCTGCACCACTCGACTCAGGAATACTTCGGCTTCGGCTGGGGTGTCAAACGTGCCCGTGTTGTCGTTCGCCGTAACCACGAACCTCGCTGGGTGCCTGAAACCGCACCATATCTTCCTGGCTCTGCACTTCTCCCTGACGCGTTGAAAGGCCATCTGTTTCTTCATAGTCACAGATGCTAGCTCGCAGTCTGCCGTCTTTAGCTGGCGCTGCGATCCGATGAGCGCGGTCAACATCCGCGGGTCGATCAAAATGCTCCACTCCCAGCAACTATGGCAACAGCTTGGTAACAAACTCGGTAGGCCTGCCATTTTCAGCTTTCTCTTTTATCCCGATGATACGAATATTTTGTCTGCGGGAGCGAGCCTCCAAGCCATCCAGCTTAGCCTCCTGTAACTTACACTGGGATGCAAGGCTTTCGTATCGCGTCTCCAGGTCGTCCAGTCGTTTCTGGTGCGATTCCACTGCAGCCTCAGTTGAAGACGCGTGCTCACTCACAATTGATAGAGCCGAATTAAGGTTGGAAAGGGACTCTTAAAGCTCGTCAAACCTCTCATCAACGGCGCTATTCATCTTGTGTATTGCTGCTAACACATCTTCGTTTGTTGCCAGGGCGCTAGCACTGGCAGCAGTAGCGCTAGCTTCCACAGCATCAGCCTCCTTGGTGGTCTCTGTCTCCGTGTAATTTTCGGCAGAAGCTTCTCCGAGGGTTTTTTTTTTCCGAGTCTGAGCCCCTTGCCTTTTCTCGACATTTTGTCAATATAACTACTACTTAGATGACTGCAAAAAGTTAGGTCAAAATCTGTTAAGTTGAGGTGAACTTAATTGTGTGAAGGTGGAGCTCCCAACAAACACGTCTACTCCACACCGTGGTCCGCCATCTTCCAGAAATCAATTGTTGAGGCTGAATAGACCAGATGTACCAGACAGGAAGTCGGGCACAGAAAAGGCAAGAGAATCTGGTCAATTTTCAAAATTAAATAATTAAATGATTCATTAAGTCTATAAATATTTGTCAGTTGCGTCTGCACACGAGAGAGATGAACACACACACGTGTGGAGAAAATATCATGTTTATATTTTAAAACCACAACGGTAGGCTACATAACCGAACACATTATTCCGTCATCATAATAACGGTGTTCGGCGCGGAAAGAGCAAGAGAAGTACGCTCAATGGGCCTCATTCATGAAACGTGAGCAGAACGAATTTGTGTGTAAACTGTTCGCAGACGGAAATGTACGTGCATCTCGCATTCATCAATATTTTAGTAGCTCCGATCTT
>JBCAUF010007794.1:0-11254 GCA_038406115.1 Haemulon aurolineatum | reverse complement strand
CGCCAAGAAAACACGCGATCGCCGATCGTCCTCTCAATCGCCGATTGACGATTCGATCGCCAATCGGCACAACCCTACACTGTACCTCTACCTCCTGAGCCACACCCACCTGTAAGACCAGAAAGGTGCTCTCTCTCTAAATGCAGCCAATTCACCATTTGTTTTTCACCTTTTCACCTTGCCTGCTTGTCCAATGTCTGCATTCAACTTTAACACAGTTTCAGCTCCTGACTCACTCTGGAGACCATTCCACCAAAGGATCAGTTCCCAGAAACCCCGGAGCCCTCTGTAAGTCATTACAAGGCTACAGTATTAAAGATTTTTAAGAGCAAAGGACCAAGGACAAACGCCTGACCATGCTGCTCATCACCTCTACCAGACTTTCCTACTTTTCTTCTCCCCTGAGTTCTGATTCCACTACTTGGCACCTGCCTTCAGTGCCTGACCTTAAGCCAAGAGCAGCAAAGCCTGATGTGAGATGGGAGTAACACTTAATGCATTCGTCTCATGGTAGTAGGCCGGACCTCGAGCCGCTCCAACTGCATGGTGTGCCCACAAATTGGGGCTGGTATAAACATTACGTGCCCCGCATCTTTCTCTCGTCACTTGTCATGGAAACATGCTGCGCTGACAGTGGTGCGGCGTTTAGACCAGAGAAAAAACGTGTGTAAACGCGAAACGTACGAGCTGAAAAATGAAACAATGTATAATTTTCGCAGCATTATGTGTGAAAACAGAGTGAATGAATGAGAACAACAGTTCTCTAATGACTGCATTACTTTCTGTTTGTGTTGAGCCACATTTACCATTTTAACTCTGTTCTTACTTGATGTTTCTGCTGCTCTTGAAATTTGGTGCAGTGTGAGAAGTTGTTGAAGAACAGTGGAGTTTTAATACTAGAAAGTTTGATGTGAAACTGTTGTTTTTTAATAAAGTAGCCCAATGAATTTAGAACCACATGGGTTCTGTTTTTTTTTGTTTTTTTTTTATGTGGTATCGAATAACTATCAAGAATCGTGGAAATTTACCGGTATTTGTAACGATTCCTGAAATTCTGGTATCGTGACAACACTACATACAACTCTTTGGCCATAATTTTTAGTATGAAAGTTAAAGCACTAAAATATTATTATGTTAAAAAAATCTAAACAAACAATAATAAATGACATTAATGTCAATCTCAAGAGGGAGCCACGGAATGGCTGCCTCTGTGTTGGTCTGACAATAACTGATTTGTGGAAGAAATGTATGTATCATATGGAATTTAATAATAATGACCTATGAGACTACACTGACCACGTGTTACAGTGTGCATATTTTCTGGTGCCCTCCGGACTGATGATACAAGAGTCTGTATGACGTAGGACATACTATATAAAGCTGAATGAATGTAATGTTACTTAAAGTTTTTGGTGTGGTTATGTCCATCTGGACAAGCTGTACCAAAATCATCTATCAGAAACAAGTTTTTCCACATTATATTCATGTCTCACTTTTCACATGCCATCCCTGAACTTTTCTGACATTCAAAAGTGCTCTCAGCTTTGTTCATGCAGTGAAATGCCAGAGAAGAGGGATTCTCTGTCCTTGCCCTTGCTGGTAGTACTTCTAACTGCCTTCTGCTTTTCCCTGCACAATCAATGAGGAATTTTGCTTCGGAGCTGATAAGCAATATGGCCTTCAAGCTGTCAGTGGAATTACTTTAGTACATTAACTGTTTGGAGAGCTCCCTGAACACACACACACACAAGCAAAATAAAAGACTGCATGTGTTCAGGCCACAAAGTTAAATAATAGTAAGAAATGGCCCCGGCCCGCTCTTGGCCAACAATTTATCGTATCTTATTGAATCTTATATGACTGTTATGAATTAAATTCACCAAGAGATGAAAACATTTTACCTCCATAAAAATATCCCAAAACTTCACAGATTGATAGGCTACAAACCTGTCAAAAAACTGTCAATCATTGCGGTAGGCGGTGTGCATCCTTTGCACATTTGCAGAGAATGTGTCCCCTTACCAAAATGGGGCCTCCTATGCACAGCACGTGTTCTGTGTATTGGGAGGGGCAGCGCTGAAATGACCACAAAACGTTCAACAATGGAACAGTCTATCTCAGTATGCACTGGCAAAATATCTACAAGGAGACCTATTCAGGTAAAAAGTTTATTCTTTTCTGTGACGGGCCACACACTTTAACCACCAGCCACAAATTGGTTTCATCATCTTGCACAACTCCTTATTCAAAGACCCAATTTGTTTGTGTACAACATGTGTTCCAGTATCCAGCATGCCATCAGCAGACACATGCACAGACCTTAAAAGAACCACTGACTCACCCATTTCCTGGGACGCCCCCTTGGTCTTTTCTCCCCAGTTGCCTCAGCTTTCTGTGAAGACATAGTTTAAGAGCAATAAAATCAGTCTTTATCCTGACTATCACTTCATAACATATGTTACATGGAAATTGTAAAAAAATGGAAAAATATGACATACAGTACCTGATCAGCCAAGATAAAAAAGTGACATTTCACTGACTGAAAAAAATGAAACTGTGTGTGTACAACTACAGTACAGTAGGTCATAGTTGAGGCAGAGACTAGGTCCTTCATTACCATAAACACATACAGTACCAGTGGTTCTCAATGTGGGGTACCGAGACCCCAAGTGGTCTTTGAGAGGGTTCCAGGGGTTCCCCAGCAAAAAGGGAAATAATTTATGACTTTTCTGGTCATGGTTCTGATTATTTCACTGTAATAAAACTAATAATAAAATAAAACAAGTCTAAAAACAAAAACCTTTCGGAGTCTATGGTGTAATCTGCTCCTTGGCATAAAAAAATATAAGAACCCCTGGTATACACCATCCTGCTTCCAGAAATACTAAAGAGCTGAAATGTTCATGAATGTACACGGTCCCTTTTTAAATAACCAAATAAATAAATAAGATGAATGAAATGTGGATTACTCCACTGCTGAAAATGACAGATGGAGTAGGGAAGCAAGAAAGTACTGCGAGAGAGACTAAAACTAGTGTTGGTCTTTTCATAAGATCTGTTGACAAAAAATAGAATAATTCCTGAAAGATAAGCTCCTTTGCCAGTTAGCAACACATCCATACACACAGTACATGCATGCAAATGCATTTGTGTTTTCAGAGAACTAATTGCTGCAAAGGGAAAACTGTTTGATCAAAACTCACAATGAAGCATCATGCAACTCAATTTTCCAATTTTGTTTGTTAGTGTGTTTGCATCTGGTTAGCCAACTAGGAGGAGCCAACTATATAAAGTATAAAACATGACATTTTAGATACAATATTGATGCCCTGAATTAAAGTTAATGAAAGTGAATAACTTAATAGCACAGAGGACGATTAAATTCACAAGTGGGATTTTTTTTTAGAACTGAGTTTGTATCTAGAATTCAGTGATTAAAGTCTTCATTCTAATTTTAAACTAACAAGTCAATTGATTTACACATGACCCTGATATTGATGGTGTGAATCACTTAAATGAGAAAGATTACATATGTATTCCCTGCAACACAGCTCTAAGCCTGTCCGTGTTCCAGACGTCATATAAAGAGTTGATTGACTCTGTTCCAGCACATCATGTGCAGACCCAACATGAAAATTTCATTTAACTCAAATTTGGACCTTTATTTGGATAGTCTGCCCACACAGTGTTATGTCAAATCAAAGTATCTAAAAGTTGAGTTTAATTTTAGTGGCCATGTTTTTCAATTGATCTTACTCACTGCAATACATGTATCTCAGAGCGAGAAGAGTCAAAATCCAGAGAGCTGTGTCACTTGATGGTAATGCTAATCAGCAAACACAAAGGTCAACTTGGAGGGAGTAAACACCAGCTACAATTCCACCTACAATGATCTTGTCTGTGAGGCATCCTACTAGCCAATATACAGACATTGGATAGGGAACTGGACGACCTCCATGCCTGCATCAGTTTCCAGCAGGATATCAGGAAGTGTAATGTCACTGTGACTTTGCTAGACCAGACCAGGCAGTGTTGTTAAACCAAGTGATTCCTTTTCTGATTTTTTTAGTCACTCTGATTGTATTCTATGTGATTGCATGTGCCAAATGAAGCTTGTGGCATTGGCTGATGGAGTGATTTGCAAACAGCAACCTAGTCAATGTAATGAACAAAGGTCCAAATAAAATGAAGATTACAAATAGTTATGTTATTCAAAGTGTCATAATTCATTTTTCCCAGGGTAACACTCACTTGGGCCTATGTGCGAGCATGCAAGTGAGTGTGGGCATCAGGGTGCATCACTTAATAACAAGGGATTTTTTTTTAATAGTTAATCTCTTCTGTATTTTGTCCCCAGAATATGCCCACCAAATTAGGTGAAATTCTCCACTGGGTTTTTAAGTACACATTTTGGTAATTGTGGCAGCCCCTATTGGCTGGGTTTCATATGCTTTGTTAGGACTATTGACAAACACAGCCATGAGATTATGATGATTGGACGAATCATTAACCCTAAAAAAAAACAAAAAACTGAAACCTACTGAAACCTGTGGCATTTCTGTAAACAAGTCCTAACCTTTACATAAAAATTCTACAACAGATAGAAAGCTGAAATAAAAACCATTTGAAAGCTTACACCACCGGCTATTATACACACTCCTGATCAAAATCTTAAAACCAGTTACAAAACTGCAACAATTTGCATTTTGCAGTGTTGGATCTTAAGAAGGTTCTACGTCGAGCTTCAAAATGGGAGCAAGAGAAAAAAAAATTTGAGCATGCAATTTATTGAAAACAACAATTTAACTGAACTAGGCTCTTCATCAGCTGATGGGTGTTTAAGACCACAGCCTTTAAAAGCCAAAATCTGCGCCATAATTTGGATTCCATGTCATTTTCTGTCAAGCAATCATCCTGTCAAGACCTCCCTCTCACAACACGCCATCACTGCTGAGGTTGGACGCAGCAAAACCATCATTTTGAATTTCCTAAAAGATCATGAAAAAGTCAAGTCGCAGACCCAAAAAAATCTCACCGGCGCTGAGTTGGAGGATCGATTGGCTGACACGGGACGATCCTCGACCCAAATTAAGGCCATTACTGCTGCTGACTGCAGCCCGATAACCATCAGATGGCATCTGCAAGGGAAGGACTTCAAAAACAATTAACTTCGTCAAAGGCCACGTCTCCTTCAACACCACAAAATTGCCTGTTTAAACTTTGCAAGGGAGCACCAAACATGGGACATTCAAAGAAAAGAAGAAAATTTACCTCACCTCCTGAAACATCTCAGGTGGCATCTCCTTGTCATGCCTGTAACAATGGAAGTCATCAGGACCGTCAAGGTTAAATTTTTTTCTCATCAGAGAATAAAACTTTCTTCACCTTTGAATATCCCATGTTTGGTCCGTTGCAAAGTTCAAATGGTCAATTTTGTGGCACTGAAGGAGATGTGGCCTTTGAAGACGTTTTTGTTTTTGAAGCCCTTCCCTTGCAGATGCCTTCTGATGGTTATTGGGCTGCAGTCAGCACCAGTAATGGCCTTAATTGTGGTCAAGGATCGTCCCGTGTCTTGAGGGACAGCCAATCACACTAACGGTGTGCACTTTGTCACTCCACCTAGTGATATACTGAAGAAAGTAGTTCAGAGTATTTGCTTCATGTCTCGTAATGTCACATAATTGTACGTTATTATTTCATAGCGTGGTGAATGTGCAGGTCACAACTTGTCCATGAGAGCATTTTGGAGTTGTTGGATTGTGTATTTGATGAGTTTGCACAAAGTCCTTAGAGGACAAGTTAGGGCTGAGCAAAATTTGATTTCGATTTTGGCTTCCCACAATGATGAAAACAATAATTATGATAATCAACATAAAACGATTATTGTGCCATAAGCCTTGCTGGCGTGTTGCAATCATTCTGTCCTGTGATGTAAATGTAGCAGCACACACTACATTTTACAGCAGTGCTTATACAGCGTGACAACAGCAACACCTTACGGCAGAACTCTGCCAAACCCGAGCTCTACGGCAATTCTGGAGGGACACAACACTTAACATACAGGAATACGTGGCTAAGACAAAGCAGTCTGTTACATTATTAAATATTTTTTGTTGACGACTAACTTCTGCTCCAGAAACATAATGTGAATGTAAATTTAAAACATTGTGGTTTCTGCATTTGTGGTCAAAGTATTTATCAGTAATACAGTGATAATGAGATGAAATGTGAATATTTACTGACCCCGCCAGGTACTCGGGGCCCAAAGTTGCATATAGTGAGTGGCGGTGCTGAATATATATTACCATTAGAGTGACAAGCAGTTGCCCCGGGGGCATGGGGGGCCCCATTTTCATTGGGTGTTTGTATTGTTTTCGGAAATTTATTTGACCAAAACTGTGATGTCTGATGTTTGTGAATGCAACTTTGTTGTCTGACTGCACCTGAAAGCGCCACAGACCACCACCGCGGTAAAATATATTAGGTTTGGATTTAAAACAAGGATGCTGTGAGAGTGTATGCCGTGACAAGGAGCAGCATGCACCTTTGAGGTAAGAAGACTATTAGCTTTGAATTGGTTCCATTTGCATGGAAAATGTTCGTGTGGTTGGGCCTGAAGACTCGTGCCTCAAACTGACAGCAACTAAATAATGCTAACTTCACAGCTACTGTAAAAGTGCTTGGGAACGTGACGTTAAATGTCTGCAATTTATACCATACTGTAAAATTGTACTTTTAAAATTTTAAGTATAATGTTGCATATAATGTTGCTACAGAAATATTAACTCTGTAACTTAAGATGCGCTAGTGGAGGATGATGAGAGGTGAAACGTCTTAAAAACAGACATAACTGAATTTGGAAAGATTAGACCCTGCAGACTATCCAGTGCAGTTACAGGGCCAAGCCCAGAAGTCATCCACAATTAACAAGATCAGACCAGTGTCAATAATTCATCTGCTATATCTAGGCACCATGGCTCTAGTTGCGATGAATTTTGCAGACGATGACTAGCAAAAGGCCGGAATCAGTAATTTGGTGGTGTTGGGGCATACTTGGCTATTTGGCTCAGTAAACAACACCAGCTCTTTTGTTCGCCTGACACTGAGTACAAGCTACCCAGCCTGTTCAAATGGCAGCAGGATTCCAGAGTCAAAAAACACAGGAAGCAAGCCATCTTAGCCTCAAAACTAATATCAAAATTATAAGAAAACTTATAGAGGTGGCTCAGTCCATGGCATGGGCACAGGATAAAAGGGCTTTTTTTTCAAAAAAGACAAAAACATTCAATTACAATTGTTTGACTTTCATGAGCATAGTAGACTAGGTCAACATTTAGAACTTTCTTTTGCCTCTAACTACAACTATAGCTGTAATGATTGTTAGGAGAAAAGTAGTGTAAGGAATGACTACTTATATGTCAGTGAATATAAGTACAGTTAAAAATCCCATTAATTTTTAATTGTTCCAAAAACTACCAAAGCTCACCAAACTAGGTAAGTGGCAGATATAACCTAGGTGGTCGAAAACCCTCTTTTTCCAAAAGCATTGCATGGCTTAAAATAATCTTTAATCGCATGGAACATTTAAATGAATAAGAGTATTGCCAATAGGCTGTATGTTTCAGTAAAATTTCCATTCATTAATTTTGACATTAGAGACCACAGTCAGAGCATAAGGCCCATGTAGCCTAAATTTGTTCAAACAGAATGAACAGTTGGTCCACAAAAGTGACACAGTGGCCTATAATAACAAATAAGTAAATATAAACAAAAGGGCACTGGAAAAAGTAAAGTGCAAAAATCACATAAAATAATATCTCTGCTCCCTTTGCGCGCTTTTTATAATAACGCCATTGCGGATGAGGCAAAAGAAAAAAATTAAGCTGTTCAAGCTGCTCTACAAATCTCTTGTAGACTTGGTGCCTAAATAAATACATGAAAATAATTAAAATAATCCCAAATAGGGGACTTCGTGTTCTTTTTCGCAACGAACTGTTCCTCCATTGCAGTGGCCTGAGACCTCAGCCCCTGCACCCGCAAAGCATGCTGCACTTTTTTGCTACATTCATGTGGGGTCAGAAGATCCGAGTTCCCAAGTTGTTTTTCTGACATGAGGTGGTGTTCATGTGAATTATCCCATTCTGAAAGTCATTTTAAAGATTTTTTCCAACATCACATGAATGCAACATCCTCCCTCTTTTTTTTTTCTCCGCCACACACACAAAACTGCCAAAAATATCGGCAACAGCCGGTTGATGGGCTGACGATGGCCAGTTGGAAATTTTTAATTTATCGCCCAACTCTAATATAGACTATCAATATCTTCATTCAAATGCTACCAAAATTCACATACACATTCTCTAGATCAGAGGTGGAGACAGAGCACACAGACCTGTCACACAGATGTGAGATGGCTGAGCAGTGGTACATTTTTAGCGAGATTCTCAGAGTTGTTGTTGTCTGA
Source organism: Haemulon aurolineatum (assembly GCA_038406115.1). Lineage (NCBI taxonomy): Eukaryota > Metazoa > Chordata > Actinopteri > Lutjaniformes > Haemulidae > Haemulon > Haemulon aurolineatum. Next base: position 2,790 of record JBCAUF010007794.1, on the reverse strand, counting down.
AATCAGCGATTTTCTGAAGCTTTCAAAATATGCAGAATAAGCTCAGCGAGAGGACAAACAGTGGCTTTTGGATTTAACCACTGACTGACTGATCTGAAAACCAGATCAAATTTTGTATGAATCCACAAGCTGATTGCAAAAGCATTCCTGACAGATCACTGACCTACTGAATGAGTTAAATTTAGAGCTGCAGGGTAAGGATAAACATGTAATTATGATCTGTTCAGTTAACACATTTGGAGCAAGCTACAACTGCTGTCAAGTAGGTTTTATTATCTGCACCTAAGTGAACATAATCACTATAATCATAATAATTATTACAACCTCAAATACAACAGGATACAATCCAGCTACAACAAGTTGTAATATTATGTGCTAAAATGAAAATGAGCTTTTCCTTTCATTAAGAAAGACAGACCACAGTAATAAAGATACAAGTAATTTGGAGCATTAATTATGGTGAGTAGGGTGGGAAAAAAACATATTGTGATTATTATAACAGATATTACGATATTATGATGATCATTTTTACATCACAATTTTCTTCTTCCTACTACATTCTTATCTTGAAAGCAAGATTTGTATACCAAAGCATCTCTGCAACACTACAGTACTGCACTATAATTTTACTATTCAAGATCAGCAATTTTTATTCAAAAGTTGCAGTTTTTGTGATTTGGATATTATACTTGGCCCTTTTCTGATTTGGCTCATATTTCAATTAATTGTGCAGCTCTAATGTCTTTTCATGTGGTGTCATTAGCGGTTCTCTATCATGATACATCACAATGCTGGCTAGCCAATCTGTGCACTGTAATCCCAGTTCTCTGTTTGGCATGCTGCATTTTTTATGTGGAGATTTAAAGGCCTGAAAGACAAAACCCTGTTGAATTAATCATCAATGTGTGTTATATGTCTGAGTGGAGAGACACAACATGTCTGCAGCAGCCTTGAATACCCAGGGATCCGATGCCTACAGCAGCAGGATCGCCTGTAAAACCATTAGAAATCACCCTTACAAAAAAATTATAGTGACTATCTACCACTACCTGCGATCGTCAAAACAAGGTTAGATCTGGGCAGCTTTTGGGCTGTATTATAATGTCACAACAGACAGGAGTTCCAACTCACACTGCTGCTAAAGGTATTTTTCTAAATGAAGGTCACATTCAAGCATGTAAACAAACAAATTGAGCATAACATTAGGTCAGGCACGCCACGAAAGTCAAGCTCAGGAAGAGCAGGGAGGTCCCAGAACAGAGCCATGCCGCCAAATGTAATTTACCTACGTGTAAATAAAGTTTCTTTGACAAAAGTGGTCCTGACTGAACTGATGCTGTTGGTATTTTGATGGGGAGGACAGGGTCACAAAGGTTTCTAGTTCAGAATGTAGAGAAGATTATGTTAGATTCAACTTAATTCATTACACAGAATACAGGTACTGAGACAACAAAGTTCAGTTTAGCACTTGCCTTACCATACTAAGATGCAGTTTGTAAGGATTAAGGCTGCATGATAATAGGAAAACATGCGATATGCAATATCTTGTCAAGAGTTGCGATGACAATATGACCAATAAATAAATAAATACTTAAATAAATGCTGTTAATGTCTTTCTAAGATATAAGAAAATTTGACATATCATCTTCTTCCAATACTACTTCATTATCTTCTATCATGTGAACAAATAATTAAGACATATTACAAAACAGTCAGACTACAATATAGACTACCCTTGCCATGACAAGCAGATCACTTTATTCACCACAGGTTTAAAACTCGACGCCCAAATCCGGCCCACCCCCTCATTTTATGTAGCCCATGAGAGCTTGCAAAGTATTCCATTGTCATTATAAATGTTATTTTGAGGACAAAAAATGCATCTAAATTTTATTACCTGTTCAGTGACAGCATCTCGATCTGTCTTTTTCGGCAGCAAGGCAGTGACTCTGTTCAAGGAATACAATTTACGTCAGCACTTCGACAACAAACATGGAGCCAGGTATGCTGAGTGTTATAACAATAGTGTAGCTTAAGACGTGAATGAGGCAGCGCGTGATGTGTGTGTAGTGAGTGACAGTGAGCGAGTGGCACCGGGTGCAAGTCTCATGGCTCGAGTGAGCGAACAAGCGTGTGGCTGATGAAAAGCAGCCAAATGGAGCGACTGGGGGAATGTTTGTCAGGTTTAACAGTAAATTTACAGTGAGGTCAGTGTCAGATATAGTAGGATGTATTTTCTAAGAAGAGAATCACAAAACTGTCTGACTTGTTGACTTCAGGCCTGCCTTTGCTCATTATGACATTTTCAAGGTTTAGTAAAGGGAAATACGATCCGCTGTGAACTCTGTGTATTTCATTTTGAAATGTATTTTGTATAAGCGCACAACTTCCTGTCTGGCAAAAACAGAAGCTCTGCGGATCTGCTGCGGAGGGACTGGAGCGCCGCAGCAGTGACAGAGCCAAAACGCAGTGCAGCCACAAACGGTGGAAGCACAGACAGAATTGAAACATACTGGCTCCGCTGCCATGCCGGAGTGGAGACACAATGCACATGTATCCTGTATATGGTGGACACATGTATATGGTGGAAGAAGTGGAGTGGGGGGGGGGGAGGGGTACTGGAACTGCTACTTCTTCAGAGTAGGAAATACAAGAAAGGCAGACAGCTTTCTCGCGACTGCTGCCGCTCTGGTACAGTCTGGTACTGCCCATTACTACGAATACGAATACGAAATACTTTATTGATCCCCAAGGGGAAATTCATTTGTCTGTAGTCTCATCTATTTGTAT
>JBCAUF010007278.1:0-11313 GCA_038406115.1 Haemulon aurolineatum | reverse complement strand
CACATACCATACATTCCCTCTTTGTCAATTTGCAAGGAAACCTCATAGCTTTATCTCTCTTTCCCACCTCAGTTAACGAAATTAAGCTTTTTGAGTTCGCTAACTCTCAATACACCAAAGAGTGGACTCGCAAGATCATGCAGACCCAGTCTGAGTGGTTATTCAACGACATAGACGTCTCCAACAAAACAGTTGACAACTTTGCCTTCCTTCAGAGCTTGTTGGTTTACACTGTAAGTATTTCTGAATACAGACACAAAAAAATGTAAACGCACCATTTTTCATTTCCTCCTCTGTGTCGAGGAGTACAGGTACTTTGTGAGTCGATAGTTTCTTTCACTACATGCCAGAGGGAACCACTGCTCTGTTACTTCCTCCACAAAAGATATCTGACAGCAAGAGAAAGAGCAAAGCAGCTCTCTCTCATACCCCACTCAGTGAAATGGTGACAGCAAAACTGCTAGATGCTAAAATTGGACTAATGTACTCTCTCCTCTTAGTTGTGTTTAATAGTCAGTGACTTCTTTTTTTTCTGGGAGACTAGTACAGTAAAGAGTGTGTTTCAGTAATCAGGTTGGCTTGAAATAAAGGCAGGATTACCTTGTTGTTGCAACCTCTGTACAGTATATCTGTAATATATACCTGTAATTGCTTCAGTTTAGCCTTTGTTAGATGTGTACATGAACCACCTGACCAAATAATCTGACCCTTGTCCCGCCCCAACTTCCTTTCACAGATCTCTATGAAGAGGCGGTCTCTCCTCTACGTTGTCAACTTCTTGCTGCCTGTCCTGTTCTTCTTGTGCCTGGACTTTGCCTCCTTCATGATCGCAGATGGCGGGGGCGAGAAGCTTAGCTTCAAGGTCACAGTGCTGCTTGCCGTCACCGTCTTACAACTTATTCTGAATGAAATTCTACCTTCCTCTTCAGACAGGATTCCACTGATAGGTAAAGAAGTTAGAGAGTCTTTTATTCTTATGAGCAACAACAGCATACTGAGTGAATGTGGACTTATTTGTCCATATTAATAATGTTGCCCTCCCTCTTTAGCTATATACTGTATTGGGAGTTTTGGTTTGATGATGCTGAGTCTCCTTGAGACGATATTGGTGAATTATCTCATGGGGAAAGACTCTGCATACCAAGACAAAGAGGAAGATAAAGACCAAAGCCTGAGTGAGGACTGTACTGAAAAACAAGACAAAGTCAGTCTCTTGAATTCTTGTAGAGGTGAGATTCACTACAGCAAATAAGGAAGTTTTTATATTTATGACCTTAAAAGATGAAGTCAGACATCTGGTCGATTTGCAAAGCAGCATAAACGTTACATCAGATATTCACCAGTATTTTATGAATTATGTGAAACATTTAACACAGAATAGTCAATTGTTTTTATTGAATATGCACAAACTATTTATAGTGTCTGATGCATCTTTTCAGACGTTAGTCAACTGATTCACTGTGTGTCTACCACTGAAGTGTCTCCTTGTGAAACACCACCTGAAAAATTGCCTGTGGCCAAAGAGGTAAGAATTAGTGGCACATTTTTTCAAAATCTAGAACTGGTTATGTTAAAATGCAATTTTTCATGAGGACGTCTTTCTCTTGCAATAGTCCCCATGAAAAGTGTTGATATTGGGTTCTGTGAGTTCCACATTGTTCTGTGCTTGCAATCAATTGACACAAAAATGTGAATATTAACATTAGCATTACCATGTTTTTGACCACAGCTTATTAAACTACTTTTTCAGGAGAGCAGCAGCCAACTGATGGATGGCCTTGACTATAACTTTGAAAAGCTTTCCCGTGAGCTGAGGGAGATGGTGAAAACACTGACTCTGCTCCACAACAGTCGTGAGGAAGAAGGGAAACTCAAGTCTGGCCACTGGACCAGAATTGCTCAAAAAATACATAAAATATTCTTCATTTTCTATGTTTTAGCGACTATTGTGTTTTTAGTCTATATGGTTTGCGGCTGGGCTTCAAAAGAACAATGATGTTAAATAATTAAACATACTGCATGATCGAATCATACTTTCCAGAAGTTGTGAACATCAGAAAAAAAAAAAAACACTTGCACACATCTGCTACTTCAACAAAGCTGATGAGGAAAGTTGTACAAAGGCTGTTCAGGTAGTATTTAATCCTTCACTGGTATTGCAACTACACCCATCTGCATCACATCACACAAACATGTCGTGTTGTAATCTTCTCAGAGGTTAATATGCCATGAAATGGTGAATTTCTTAATATGTGGTCCTGATGAACATAAAATTCACCAATACAAATATTAAAAAGAAAAAAAAAGATTAAGCAGGTTGGTACATAACCATATATTTACTCTTTAATAATTGATTATAAAGTAGCCAGTTGCTGCAAGTTCAAGTCAATCCATATCATACATTTTATTCCAGCTTTGCTTTGTTCTTGCGAATGTAGAGGTTTAATCTACTTGTAGCTCCTGTGAGAAGTAGATATACTGTGATCTGTGAAATCGTCCAGAATGTCCTAAAGATAATACAAGTAATTTAATTTAATAATTTAATATGTGTGTTTCTGTATAGGTTTGGTCACGTCATGTTGTCTTTCTGTGGTGTTATTACTCGTATTAATGTATAATCAAAAAACAGTCTTGATATGCTTACACACTGGCTCTCAATAGAAAGTCATACTCTTTGCAATGCAGAAATAAATAAGAACCACTAAAAACTTTCTGTCTTTTCCATGTATATGTTTGAGTGAACCAAAACATTAAAGTTGCTGAAAGACATTAAAATGCTCCTAAGAGCTGCAGAGTAAGTGGGCGTTCTGCTTGTGGCTATAATGTATAAGAGTCCCTCACCGTTGAAAAGCTCTTTGACAAGCTGAGGGACGTGATGAAAAAACTGATTCTGGTCTTAAGCTGCAGGAATGAAGAAGGAAAGTCTGGCTACTGGACCAAAGTGACCAAAACAATCAACAAAGTTTTCTTGATTGTCAACATCGCAACTGCCAGTCTGTTTTTACTCTGTATGTTTTTCAGTTGGAGTAGTACACAAGAATAATACTAAAGATAACATTTTATGAGACGTGGTGCTCTAGCAGGACATGACATTGGCTTTGAAACCTGTGGCATTTCAGTATTGTGACTGTCAGTCGATGATGAGCGTGGTGAAGGCCATGGCCGTCAGAAGCTCCGACCGCCGCCGGCTCCGAGGGCCCTTTATTGCTGCTTGTGGCTGTAATGTATAAGGGTCCATAATCACACAAATTAGCCAGTAAATTGATGTCTGTAGGGCAGCAGTCAACTGACGGAGGAGTAACTCACCGTGGAAAAGCACTTTGATGAGCTGAGGGACGTGGTGAAAAAATTGTTTCTGGTCTTCAGCTGCAGGAACGAAGAGGCAAAGACTGGCTACTGGACCAGAGTGACCAAAACAATCAACAAAGTTTGACTGACAGCATCGCAGATGCCAGTTTGTTTTTACGCTATTGTTTTTCAGTGAGAGTTGTACAGAAGAATAATACTGCAACATATTACTAGCAAGACTCATTATCATATTAGTTTTTATGACAATAAATACAATAAAGAACAGTCTCTCACTCTAATTTTTTTTGTTTGTTTATTTCATCCTTCATCTGGTTAGTAATCACTGTAATCACTATAAGATTACAAGATTATAAGATTACAAAAAAAAAAACAAAACAAAACAATAAGGAAAACAATAGGGGTTGGCCATTCAGTTTGCCCATCCCTCTTCCACTGTGAGGATATTTCCGAGATGAGATGCACATTTGTTGCTCAAACCTCTCACAGCCTGTGGACTCTCACTGGTCCTGCTCTCATGATGATTGTTGGCTTCATCTTTCTACTCCTCCTCACAGGTAAGGTTTGTCTCATCCTCACTGTGTCCCCTGTTAGTTTAGATAATCCAAAAACATCACAGTGCACAGCTTCAATTTGAACTAATTTCTACCGAGGAGATTGTCTAAATGAAAACTGCACAGAGTGAAATCTCTAGCTAATAAAGAGTAATGAAAAGAGGGACTGCTGTCGGAGTGAATGTGACTCGAGTTGTAAAGTGCTTTGGATGGTCACAAAGATGAGAAAGGCGTTATATAAATCAGTCCATTTACTATTGATTTGATGTGTTTTTTCTTGAGTAATGGCTTCTTTCTCGTCATCCTCCCATCCAGGGCAGTTTTACACAAAACTGTAAATGTGGTCTGGTACAACTTCATTCCAGTCCCAGCCACTTAACTCTGTAGCTTCTTCAAGTTCGTCATTGAGAAATTGGTTGGTTTCCCTCTCAAGTTTCTTGCTTGGATGCTGAATTTTACGTGATAGCATGGGTAAAGAATATCAATGCAAACAGCATGTTATTGTTATTTTTCCTTCTTATTTCTAACATGAAACCAATGTCATTTATTGAGGAGCAGCGTTGAAACAGAACTGATCATTTTAACCCCAAGTGTAACGCCGATGATACGTCAAGGCAATTGAACTGCAGATTACTGTAACTACAAAATGGTTTGTGATATCAGAAAAAAATTAACAGTTTCTGAAAGCTGAGAGGTGGTTATTATGGTAATTTCACTTGTGCTGTTGCAGGAAGCCCTTCAATCAGCCTCTTTGTCCGACATACACACACAGCAATGTGGAGAAACGGAGCAGATATTGAAAGCAAACCATGCTTTTCTCTCCATGCATTTGGTAATGGATCCCAAGAGGATGAGCATACTGGAACAATGGCGACACTTACAAATCAATTAGTATTCAAGTAGAGCTAGTCCATATGTCTGCCAACACCCATCTCATTATTTCCTTTGTGTGACCACAATCACTGAATATTACCGCATTACTTTACACGTGAATTATTATTGGTATAGACTGAGAAACAAAATCAGCAGCCATGCTAAGGAGTGTCGCAAATTGCAATTTCTCACAAACATGGCAAGAAATCATATTCTTACAATTAACTCAGGAAAAGAGGATACATGCAATGATTTAACTGATAGGTAGATGAGAGAACATAACTGAAACAGGTGCTCTGAAGTTCTAATTTGAAGGCAAAATTAAGTGCATGATAATCAGCATCACATTTCCTGTTTTTTTTGTCTGTAAACTCTCTCATAGATAATGTGACCTGATGTTTTTGCTGCAGATGGGGAGTCCTCCAACTGTAGCAGAAGTTACGTGGATGTTGTAAAGCACTTGAAGTTAAACAATAAAGAATCAACCATTACCCGGCCAGTTATAAACCACACAGAGCCCACGGAGGTACGCCTGGATGTACTAATTTATGCCATTCTAGATGTGGTAAGTGGTTGCTTATGATTATAAATTCCAGTTATTATTTCATCTATAGCAGAGGTTATCACAAAATCACGTAATGTCTGCTGCAAAAGATCATGTGGCCATATTTAATACACTTCATAATTTTGTCTTACAATAGTATAAATCATTATTCTTGGACCTCAGAGCTGTTGCTATTGGGTTCATCCTCATGTGCAGTCATGAAGATTTTCTTTTTCACCCTTGTGCCCCTCCACGAGTGGTGGCATAAGAATGTCTTAACTTTGTCACTGATAATGAAGTCAAAAAACAACAAACATTACTATATTTTGTTGAGCCTTTGGACTATTTGTTTACTTTCTTTTTTAGATTAGATAGACATGCTGTTTGTTCACTATTCTTTATGAACTATTCTGTTCAAACACGTATAACTTGTATTAACGCTAAATATTTCCTTACTCAGAACGAGAAGGCGCAGAAATTTGTTTCTTACCTTTGGGTTGATGCGGTGAGTCCTCTCTGAGGAAGAAGGTTTTTGATTTAATGAATTCTGACCTTTAACTGTGTTGGGAAAATCTAATTTGTTTGGATTTTCTCATTGCTTTCCTCTGTAGTCTTGGAAAGATGACTACATTTCTTGGGATCCTGAGGAATTCTGCAGTATTTACAGCATTCGCCTTCCTACCAAAGCATTGTGGAAACCCGACATAACAATTGAACAAATGTAGGTTTGGATGTATGCACAGGCTCTCACACTGACAGATTCATACTAAACAGTAACTTCTCAAACCCCTGTTGCAACCAAAAAACTTGGGTTTCAGATTTTGGGAACACTTTGTAATTATATGTAATTAATTTAAAGAAATTGTAATTGTCAATGAAACGCATCGTGGACCAACTCAGTGGTTAATCCTCTTCCTACCCAAACTACATCCATAAAGTTAAAGTTAGGGGGCACTCATCCAACCATGTTTTGGCCACCAATCAAAGCCAAATGTGTTGCGTTAGAGTCAGGTTAACAGATAATTGTCCATTGGCAAATAATGACATTTGGGTTTGATAAATGTGGAAAGTGATTGAATACACCGAATTAACTCTATCACTAAGCTGTACTTTGCAGGCTATATTACGAAGTGTTACCAAATATTTTAACTAGTACACATATGGGGAAAAGAATATGATATTATCATACATATGTGAACAGTGTTTTATGCTTAAGGATGGGAGAAATTAGGTCTGTGTTATGACATCCAACAAATGTCACCAGCCATGATTTAACCAGAGACATTGTAATTATGCTACGTCCCCATTTGAGGGACGCAATCCCCCTCGCCCCCAGTCAGTATATCAGCTTCAACATGAATTTGTGCGTGCAATCAGGTTTGCGCCCGCTTTTGCACACGCAAACCTTTAATGTGCATTTTACATGAAGATATTTGATTAATATAAAGATAATACATTATGTGGGTGTTTGTTCTCATACAGGACAGAAAAGGACAAGGCCTCTCAGACTCCTTATCTTATTGTCCACAGCCATGGTAACATCTGGCTTAGGAACGACATGGTGGTGGTCAGCACCTGCAGGATGCGAGTTTGGAAATTTCCCTTCGACATTCAGAGCTGCAACCTCACTTTCAAGTCTATCTCATACACTAGTGAGCCTATAATGATTTTGAGAAGGTCCTATAAGTTCCTTGTGTTCTTGTGTCCTCGATGGCTTATACAATTTATTGTCACCTGACCACATACCATACATTCCCTCTTTGTCAATTTGCAAGGAAACCTCATAGCTTTATCTCTCTTTCCCACCTCAGTTAACGAAATTAAGCTCATTGAGTTCGCTAACTCTCAATACACCAAAGAGTGGACTCGCAGGATCATGCAGACCCAGTCTGAGTGGTTATTCAACGACATAGACGTCTCCAACAAAACAGTTGACAACTTTGGCCTTGAACAGAGCTTGTTGGTTTACACTGTAAGTATTTCTGGATACAGACAAAAAAAATGTAAACACTCTATTTTTCATTTCCTCCTCCGTGTCTCAAGTTAGTACAGGTACTTTGTGAGTCGATAGTCTCCTTCACTACATGTAAGAGGGAATCACTGCTCTGTCACTTCCTCCACAAAAGATATCTGAAAGTAAGAGAAAGAGCAAAGCAGTGGTTCTTTGGCCAGACACTCTAAAAACTGCTATGTGACATGAGTCCAAACAATCGCATCCCTCCACTTAACAACAGCTCTCTCTCATGCCCCACTCAATGAAATGGTGACAGCAAAACTGCTACTGTAAATGCTAAAATTGGACTAATGTGCTCTCTGCTCTTTGTTGTGTTTAATAGTCAGTGATTTCTGTTTTTTTCTGGGAGACTAGTACAGTAAAGAGTGTGTTTCAGCAGTCAGGTTGGCTTGAAATAAAGGCATGATTACCTTGTTGTTGCAACCTCTGTACAGTATATCTGTAATATATACCTGTAATTGCTTCAGTTTAGCCTTTGTTAGATGTGTACATGAACCACCTGACCAAATAATCTGACCCCTGTCCCACCTCAACCTCCTTTCACAGATCTACATGGAAAGGCGGTCTCTCCTCTACGTTGTCAACTTCTTGCTGCCTGTCCTGTTCTTCTTGTGCCTGGACTTTGCCTCCTTCATGATCGCAGATGGCGGGGGCGAGAAGCTCAGCTTCAAGGTCACAGTGCTGCTTGCCGTCACTGTCTTACAACTTATTCTGAATGAAATTCTACCCTCCTCTTCAGACAGGATTCCACTTATAGGTAAAGAAGTTAGAGAGTCTTTTATTCTTATGAGCAACAGCATACTGAGTGAATGTGGTCTTATTTGTCCATATTAATAATGATGCCTTGCCTCTTTAGCTATATATTGTGTTGGGAGTTTTGGTTTGATGATGCTGAGTCTCCTTGAGACAATTTTGGTGACATATCTCATGGGGAAAGACTCTGCATACCAAGACGATGAAGATAAAGACCAAAGCCTGAGTGAGGACTGTGGGGGCAAACGAGACAAAGTCAGCCTCCGTAGTGCTTGTAGAGGTGAGATTCACTTCAACAAATGAAGACAGTTTGTATGTTTATGACCTTAAGAGATGAAGTCAGATATTTGGTCAATTTGCAAAGCAGCATAGAAGTTACATCAGATGTTCATCAGTATTTTGTGAATTCTGTGAAACATTTAACACAGAATAGTTAATTGTTTTATATTGAATATGCACAAACCATGTTTTGTGTCTGATGCATCTTTTCAGATGTTAGTCAACTGATTCACTGTGTGTCTACCAATGAAGTGTCTACTTGTGAAACACCGTCTGAAAAACTGCCTGTGGCCAAAGAGGTAAGAATTAGTGGCACATTTTTTCAAAATATAGAAATGGTTATGTTAAAATTCAACTTTTCATGAGGACTTCTTTCTCTTGCAACATTCCCCATGAAAAGTGTTGATTTTGGGTTCTGTGAGTTCCACAGTTCTGTGCTTGTAATCAATTGACACAAAAATGTGAACATCAACGCTGTATTGACATAATCATATTTTTGACCACAGCTTATTAAACTACTTTTTCAGGAGAGCAGCAGCCAACTGATGGATGACCTTGACTATAACTTTGAAAAGCTTTCCCGTGAGCTGAGGGAGATGGTGAAAACTCTGGCTCTGCTCCACAACAGTCGTGAGGAAGAAGGGAAACTCAAGTCTGGCCATTGGACCAGAATTGCTAAAAAAATACATACAATATTCTTCATTCTCTATGTTTTAGCAACTATTGTGTTTTTAGTCTATATGGTTTGCAGCTGGGCTTCAAACGAACAATGATGCTAAATAATTAAACATACTGCATGATTGAATCATACTTTCCAGAAGTTGTGAGCATCAGAAAAAAACACTTGCACACTTCTCCTACTTCAACAAAGCTAAAGAAAGGTGTACAAAGGCTGTTCAGGTAGTATTTAATCCTTCACTTGTATTGCAACTCCACCCATCTGCATCGCATCACACAAACATGTCGTGTTGTAATGTTCTAATAGGTTACTATGCCATGAAATGGTGAATTGCTTCACATGTGGTCCTCATGAACATAGAATCGACCAATACAAATATTAAATAGAAAAAAAAAAGAATAAGCAGGTTGGTGTTTTAATGTCAGAATTGAATGTTAACCATATATTTACTCTGTAAAAATTGCAATCCATTTTTTTAAAGTCCAAATAATATCTATTGTTAAATGTAAATGCTCAATCTAAATATTAATGTCAAATGTTTAAAATTAGTTTTAAATGTTAAATGCTAAATGTGAATGTCAAGTTTGCTTGGTGAAATAAATATTTAGCCAAAATGCAAATAAACACTGCCTGCTAGCAGAAGTCAGTCAGTTTGAGGTAGTCAGACTGTGTGTTTATCGCATGAAATATGTTGATAACATTGGAAGTTGTTCTACTTAAACATATATTTACTATGTAATATGGGTAAGCCATATTATCCATTCAAAAACATTGAGAATTTTTAATGAATGAGCCATGCAAGCACTGGGTAATTCATATCCATATAATGTAAATGCTAAATCTGAATGTTTAAAATTAGTTTTAAATGTTCAGTCAGTCAGTCCAAAGTGGCGGGCAAATCACTATCCCTTGACGCAAAATGCTTAATATGACTGCAGCAGAGGCTGAGATATCCTGACTTTTAGTTAATATGCATTGGCTCCCCCAGTTTGTAACACAGGATTTCTGTGAAAAAATGTAGGTGCCATGAAAGGCTGTGTATGGAGCTAGTTCCTGTGAGAAGTATAGTATAACGTCCTGAAGATATAATATGTGGGTTTCTGTATGAGTTTGGTAATATCATGTTGTTTTTCTGTGGTGATGTTACTCTACTCTACTTAATGTATAACCAAACAACAGTCCTGACGTGTGCTTCATACCCTGGCTCTCAATAGAGTGTGTCATACTCTTTGTAATAATGCAGAGATAAACAAGAACAATAAAAAACATATTCTGTCTTTTCCTTGTATGTCTGTGAGAGTGAACCAAAGGTTGCTTAAAGACACTAAAATGCTACTCAGAGCTGAAGGGAACTGCAGAATTTCTGATGATCCTCCTTGAGTTCATGACTAAGAGTGATCGCTTTCATATAAGTCGTCACAAGATCCATTGTTAATGTAACAATATTGATTAGAGCCACTTTAAATAAATCCTCAGTGGAGAAGCTGCAACTTCTACAGTGTTTGAGAAGTCATGGTGTTGATCAAAGATCTATGTTGATTTTTTACAAAGCAGTCTTAGAAAGTCTGATAAGGTTTGGTAACCTCTCTGTGCAGCTAAAAACCAAACTGTTTCGGTTAATTCATGCTGCTGGAAAAATCATTGGTATTAAGGAGCACTTCTCCATTCAGAGTATTTACAAACAGGCCACTCTGCAACAAGCAAATCAGATAATCTGCGATCCATCACACATCATGCATGGCGAATATGAGCTGCTATCATCTGGTAGAAGGTTTAGAGTTCCTCACTGCACACTGGACAGATTTAAAACTCATTTGTTGCTGTCGATTAAGCTGGTAAACAACGTTAGATACGACCAGAGCTCAGATGACTTGCATAGGGTTGTGTCAAAGCATTTTATTACTTTTATTAGGTGTTATTTATTCAAAATTTACCATGTTCCTTGCACTTTCTGGCACCTTGTAGCGTATGATACAATAAGCTAATCTTGATCTTGAACTGATCCAGAATGCTGGTGTTATACATAGAAAAAATTACAAGAATGCAACAAAGCAAGCTTGAGAGTGAAGTGGCGGTTTCTTTCCTTACTCTATCATGTATCATACCTGGAAATTTTCACGACAGGCAACCACAGCTGACCAAAGTTATGTCCACTTACTGGAATTGTGGATCACTGGATCACCATGAAGCGGTGCCCGCTACATTGTCAACTTCTTCCTGTTCTTCTTTTATCTGGATTTGGCCTCCTTCAAGATCTCAGACAGTGGGGGACAAGATGCAGCTTATTATTTTTAACAAGATTCTGCCTTCT
>JBCAUF010006432.1:0-11418 GCA_038406115.1 Haemulon aurolineatum | reverse complement strand
ACTCTGTGAACATAACCTGCTCGCTGGCAGGTTTTCTATAAGAAACTCTGAGTTTGTAGCTGTCTCCTCCCACATGACAGAAGCTCGACATGGATTGTCCTTTCTTGCGGAATCCAGTTGATATCGAGCCGCAACTGATTCGCAACGCTTTACGTCGCGAGAGAATCTTCCGATCCCGTTTAGATGTCCTGTCATTCCCTGAGGAATATTTATACGAGCGCTACCGTTTTTCACCTAACACCATAATTTATCTCGATGATCTTCTCCGGCCACACATCTCAAACATCACACACCGCGGACGTGCGCTCACTTCAGTGCAACCCAGGTAAAAAAGTAATATACTTTAATGTACTAAAAATGTACTTCATTTTCTGAAAGTACATTTCTAGCACATTTTGACTTTATGGGTTAAAATAAAGTAAACCAAAAATATATTATAAATGTATTAATAACAAATATATTATTCCCTCAGTAGTACTTCAGTTTACTTGGATAAAGTACACTATTTAGTACTAATACTTAAATTCATATTAAGTATATTCATATAAAATATACTAACACTGAAATATATATAAGTGTTTGATTAATATATTTATTTATCATGTACTTCGAATGTGTTAAATATAAGTTTAATGTTAGTGTATTTGCATCTACTTTTATCGAGTGCACTTTTAGCACCATTTCAATAAGTTCACTTTAATAACACTTTTTTTCATATCATTGTTAGCACAGCAGTGTTAAAGTGCACTTAAAATAAGTATATTAATAATTAAATACTACTTCAGTGTTAAATTAGTGTATTCTTCATAAGTACACTGTAAACCAGAACAAATTCATCAGTATGTAGCCATTTCTTTTAGTGTGCTAAGATCAGTTTAAAAGCATGTACAGTAACAGTTAATTTCTGCAGCTGACCTTTTCTCGTCAACCTTTTAAAATAATGTATTTTACCAGCAAAATGCAACAATGCTGTTATGTAATAATACCTTTTCTAATTGAAAAAATATCCTTACTTTTCTATTTCAATTTTAAAATGTCAGCAATTAGTGTATTTAAGTATTTGGATGACTCCAACACCACTGTTGTTTTATGCAATATTTAAAAATCCATCCATTCTCCAAATTTAATGGTGAATTTTGAATAAACATGAAAATCAACAACAGAGCACCTTTCAATTGACCATGTGCTTTTATATAATGCAGTAGTCACCAGCATTACTAATAAAAAAACAGTACAACCTTGTGTATTTCTTATCATCACATGGAAAGTACACATTCCAAAGCTTGGATTGTTTCACTTCAGACAGCAAACAGACAGCAATCAAAAAACACATTACACTTATGAACATATTAAGATGTGTATATAACAGGAAATTTGCTTTGCTGCTTGACTGAAAAATTAATCTTTTGAAAGTCTTTGATTTTGCATGAAAAAAGTCTGTTAAAGTTCAACATTTTGAGGCCAGGTACAGTGCCTTGCCATAGTATTCACCCCTACGATTTTGTTTGTATTTTGTTATACCACAACTGTTATACTATAACTGTTTAACAGCACGCTCTTTGTGTGTGCTTGTCCATGTATGCTTTATCATCTTTACAGATTTAATACTCTGAAGTTGCCATTTTTGGACATTGTCCACTAGTTTTAAGGCACACCAAGAATACACACTGACATGTAATCCATATTTCTTACAATTTGGCAGTGGTTTTAGCAATTTTTCTCAAACTTCCCCAATAACAATTTAATCTCTCTCTACATTATTCGGTAGAGGAATAACATACTGTTTGTCTCTTGATTGGATCAAAACACATTTCCTGTGGAACAGGTCAGTGGGCACTGCATAAACATTCCTAGATTCTGACACCTCAGATATAAAAGTGGAAGCAATGTTCAGTTGACTGTCCTTGCAGAGCTGTCCATCAGTCTTCACAAGCTCCTTTACCAATACACAGTGCAATGACAAATCGCCTGCTCTGAATACTGACATGCAAAGAATTCTACACAATCTTCCATCCTGTAACTCCACTGTTGAGTTGATCCTTTTTTTTAGACTTCTGTTACTGCTGGAATGATATAGTACGCCTTTTACAATGAAACGGTGATAACAAACACAGTGTTCGACTGTAACACTTAGCAAGTCTTTGATAGCAAGTTTTTCTAATGCTGACAGTTTGCCATGACAGGGATTACCAAAAACTCTGACGTTTTCATTCAGGCTAGATGAATTAGAACTTGATACATTGCTGTTTAGGAGATGTGAAAAAATGCATTTCACCCCTTCATTAGCATCTACCATGTACTTTTCGGCTTTTTGTGTTAGACTCCTCCAGCAAAGAAATCTTTTAACTATTTGCTCTGGAACATGTGTTGTCCCATGGAAGTACTGTAACAAAGTGCCATTAAATGATTCAAAGGAAAAGGTTGATGTGGCCCACAAAGGGCCCCAGTTCCTAACACTTGCTGCAAGGTGTGTCAGAAGATGGACATTAAATGTCATATTTGCTGCACCATATAACTTCTCAAACTGCAGTGAGAACTTCTTGAGAGCTCTTTCAGCTACTTCAATATCACAGCGTTTCACCTTTTCTCCCAAAAGAATGTGCATTGCGAACACAAACAGAAAAAGGTGGTTCCAGAACTTCTTTAGTAAGACCCCATTCAGTAAAGGCAGGGCATAGAATAACAGGAATGACCTCCACTCTGATGCTTTCCAATATTTTCTGTCTGCCACAGATCGTGGTACTCTTGTTATCTCAACAGGGGGTTGAATTGCAATGAGCTCTTTGTCAATGCAGTCTGATTTTGCTCCTAAGTACCACTCTTTGTCATGATTTCTTGAGTCAAACCACAGTTTTGCTAATTGTCTTGTCACACCAAGGCAGACACAATGCTGATACTCTGGAACAAATCCATTTATCATTTGAAACTTTGTGAGTTTCATTAATGGTGAAGGTCCTTTTACTCCCATTACAGGACTGTCTGGTGTTGCAGCCATTGCATGATCAAAATGCTTAGCTTCAGTTCTAAGATGTGGTTTTGGGCCTTTGTTTGTGTAAGGACCACCACCAACATGGTAACAAAAATCACATCCATAAAAGCCATTAAACTGTTTGGTGTTTCTTAGAAGTGGGCGAGCAACTGAATCTGAACTGCATATCAGAGCATACACTTTGGAGACATGTTGTACATTTGCTGAGTCCTTCCATTTGATGCCATTTTGTTCTAAAATTTGCAGTTCATCAACAAATGGCTTCAAAAATGTTAAGATGTTTGGCTTCTTCTCGCCAAACCAGAGACAAGGAAGACAGATATTTGCCTTGCGTTCTTTTGGTTCGAGTTCTATAACCTGGCACTGAATGGGCCAAATTTGATACTTTGAACTCCTGAAAACTGGAATCCCATCACAGTTCCAAATCAAAGTTATGTCATCCTCACCTAATTCACCTGATTCTTTGAGTTTCTGGTACTCTTCTCCACACTGTATATCTGAAATGACATCTGCACATTGCCAGTCTTTTTTTAAACTTTGGTTTCGTTCAAGCAATGTTTTGATCTGTGAAGCCAAACTAAGCACTAGAAAGAAACACCCACTTTTGAGACAGCTCTCTGAATCATTCACTGCATTACAAGCACCACACTGTAGTTCACTGGTATTGTTTACCCCTAAGTAGTTTTCACATGCAGGACAGTAAAAATGGGGGACATAATTTCCATATTGTCCATACGCTTTGTGAAAAAGGTATGTGGTTACTGGTACCATTCCAGGGAAATGTTCATTGAAAATCTTCAGTAGATGTTCCAGTGCCACACCTGTCACATTGTGCCTTAGTACATAAGACATCAGTAAGATTAAACTTTGTCCCTTTGTCAGTGGAGCTCCAGGATATGCTGGATCATCTCCATCCAACAAAAATGTCTCTACCTGTGAAGACATAAAAAAAGACAAGATAGAAAACTGTTACATTCATCTGCATTAAAAGAGATTGTTTACAGATTTACAGAGAAAACATACTGTACAATAATAAATGTTAATAACCTGTTGGTTTGGTGTCTCTTGCTGATCAGGTGGAGTAGCAGGCACATTGCATCCTGGTTGCTTCTCTAACATGTCCTGGCAAAATATAAATGGACGCATAAATATTTTCATTTACTTTGTGGCTCTTTCATAGTTTTGACATATAAAACAATACTAGTGCTCCAAAAGGTAAGTGGTAACTACTACGAGTCATCTGGTTGTTTTTATATTTAGAGAATTTACCATGTTGCCTTCTGGGGTTGTTAGCAGAGAGTTATGCAAATGGAATACACACTAGCTTCATATAAAACTGATGTGATTTCAGGGGAAAGGATGAATGCAGTGCCTATATTCAGTAAATATACAAAATGTGTAACTCCTTGCCCAAACCTAGAAAACAAATGAACTCTATTAACAAATCAGAAACAAGAATACTGAAAAGCACTAATCCTTGGGTGGATGCACGACAGGGCATCTGTTTCTATCAAGACAGTGAGTTCAAACATTAAGCCAAAACTGCATAATAATGATTAATAAAAAACAAAACTGTTGTATTGGCAGAATAAAACATTAGATTTAAGTCACATCAAGCAAGTTAAGCCATATCTGCATTATATGTGCAGTGAAGATCCAACAGAAAGATAATATCCAGGAAAATGGTGACTACAGCTTCACATACTGAAGAACTGTATTAATGAAGGGAAGGTACATGTCACAGCCATCAAGTGCCAATATAGGCTATAAGTCAGCCACCAAATGAGACCTTGCTGGTGTTCACTTTCAATACATATTTATTATCGGTAGCCTATATTACTATTTTAAGACGTCGGTTTAAAAAAATAAAAACTACTCTATTCAAATTTTCTGTATCGATTAAAGGGGTTGTTTTTACCATAAAAATGAAACTAGTAACTTGTAACTATAGTACCTGTGCTTCTGGTCCGATTAGCATATCTTGTTGATCCCCACAAAATTGAGAAGTGCAGTGTGAGGAGGTGGAGGGTGGCAATTCCAGCACTGGGTGGGTCTTTCTGGAGATTCCCTCTCCGGCAGGCTGCATATAATGAAGATATAATACATGGAAATTCTCAAGTGAAGTATTTATGACAATAACACATGTTTGTGTCTCATTTTTCGGAAATACATTGTAGGGGCTAGGGCAATCATTATTTTCATCACGTTTAATTTAATTGAAATGACAAGTATACAGAAACTATACATATAGTATAACACAGCAATTAATATCAACAACTTCAATTGCTGATATTTTAATACCTCTGATGAATCTCTCTTTGGTCTGTCCTGAAGCAGGTTCTCTCTTATTGGACTGACAAGATGCTTTTCTCTCAAACATTCTAAAGATGACTGACCGCTTGCTCCTTCTGCAACAAGGCCCTCATCGGGAACATTCTGATCATGAGACAGCACATAGGTTTATTTAACCATCATACTGTAAATATCCATAAAATTATGGATGAATGAAAGCTGTAGAGGAAAGTAATATGTATTTTGTGAACCCCTTAATTTCATTTCAGAATGGAAGCATAAAACATAATGATCACTGTTTTTACCTGTTTGTTAGTTGTGGGATTGTCTCCTGGATATTCCTCCAGAGAATATGTTTGTTCAACGTTATTTGAAAGTGGAATCTGGGGAGTGCAGTTGCAGTGTCAACTTGCATGTAACACTATCTGCAATTCACATTGTTGCGAACGAAATAAATGGTCTACCTTTTTCAAGACCTCTCTGTTGCTAGTTGTACAGGATGCACTGAGGTATTTCTTGTAATTCCCTCTGCAGTTTAAAGTATTCTGCAATGAACAAGACAGTCCTTGCGTTTAAATTAAGAATTATTCATCTTATTTTATAATCACTGCTGTTGTTGATAATAAAATAAATGTGAAAGCTCAAATACCTCTTTCTCATTTGCTAGCCGTCTGTATTTGGTTGCCTTTGAAGGTTGGCTCGACTCATTCAGCAGATATTCTTTGTAATGTCTTTTGGGTGCCATGTCTGCGGGCGGTTTTACAGTTTTTCTCTAAGCCCGGTAAAGTGCAGAGAGCGCGCGCAGTGTCCTGGATAAAACGTCATCGTAACATTTCTGATTAAAATCCGCGTCACTGAACGCTGCCTTTCTGCTACAATAATGCGCGCGCATCCCGATTGCATCATCACTGTTTACAAACTGCTGGCAAAGACGGTGGGAAGGGGACTATTTCAATACAGTATGTGCCCATGCGTGCATGGACATTACGGTGTACACAGACTTTTTTTAAAATTTAATTACTCTTTTTTTGAAAGAGCGTAGAGTCTGCGTCTGACAGACAATTTTCAATGTCAAAATTGAAAATTTGCATGTGGTGGACATTTTTCAAATTGACCCTGAACTACTCGTGGCACTATGCTGCCGCTGATTGGTTACCCCCGAATGCAACCTGCTTGAATGATACTGAGGGAAGCCTTGTCGTGGTTGAGTTACAATGGCGCAGTTCAAGTTCGGGATGTTTTATTTTAGGGACAACACAATTCACGTCGAAAGTACTGACATTGTGACACCTCAGTACAGACAGCAGCTTGTTCAGGTATTAAAACGGCCGGACCTCTCCAGTGAAGACGGATGGATACAAGTGTGCAGAGGCACCAGGAAAGCACCTACAAACAAGGTGGCCGCAAAACTGCTCCTACTCGGAGGTTTGTATTGCTCGTGCATGGTGTGAGGTGTCTTTTGAATAAATATTCTTTCTACTAATGACTAAGTTAAACAAGTTAATAGGCAAACTAATCAAGCTGCATTAGCTAATAACTAGCTAGCTAGCTGTTTGCGGCAGGCGGCAGCTAATGCTAGCGTAAATGGTACTAACTTAGTGCAATTTAAGATGAGATTTTGTGTGAACATTTGTGAGCGTGTTGTGTGGAGAATGTTTAGCAAAAGTTTTGTGTGGCGCTAGCCATAAATGGACAATTGCCCAATGTAAAGAAAATAACAAGAAAAAAATTCTTTGTACAAATGTGTTATTCTAGCACTTGCCAGCCACTACCTGTTAGTGATGATTTGATAAAGAATCTGCCAGTGGCTCATGCTAATGATTGTTAATGTTAACCTTGTATGTAATTTAATTTTTATGTAACTATGTTTATAAAAAGACTTAAAGTGACTTGTTGTGTATAATATTAGATTGACTATGGTGCATTTCATGAGACATGCAAAATATCTAAAATATTGAGCAAAAAAGGGAAAAAACATGGTTTTGACAGTTTGTCTGACGTATGGCTGTGGTTACAGATAACTACAAGGAGTTGATGGAAAAAAAAGAAGCCTTCCTCAAGGATGAGGACATCTGGCACATGGCAGTTGCAAGGAGAAGGACCACACCTTGGACCACCACACAGGATGGAAGCAAACCAAAGGTTATTTTTGTTGCTTGTGTTGGTAGTTTCTTTAGAAAACACACTTTAATTAATAGTTATATTGTGTTGCAACTAGGGATGCCACAATCCCACTAATTTTATAGATAGTTCTGACGGCAATGCATTCAAATTTGTCTTTAACAAAGTCGATAACAGTGTTGCCAACTATTTTCAGTGGGAAGCAGCTATAGCCTGCAGGAAAAGTCCTGGATGTTGCTAGATAACGTCACGTGCTAATTTGCATATATATATATATATATATATATATATATGACGGCATGACTTTATTACATATATACAAAATAAAACAAACATTTCAAATTAAGTTTAACTAAAATGACTGACCAGCATTTATTTCAAGGCTGTTGCATCGACTGTTGTTATGCAACATTATGTTTATTAATGACCTGTTGCTGCACTAGCACTAACCATTGCGATAGTTTTTTCCTTTTGCCCTCCCTCCTCTCTTTGCATTTCACATCAGATTAAAACACCTGTAGGTTCAAAATGCTGCTTCATTTTGTATCATACTTACCAAAGTCTTGATTCACTGAAATCCCGTTGGTTATGCTTTTAATATCTTGTTTCATCTTGTTTATGAAAAATGATATGAAGTGAATATCACCGACTGAATTATTTTTAATTGCAACACATAAAATCGTTAATGAATTTATGACACTGTAATATTAATGAATTTATGACACTGTAATACTATAATGTATTCACCAGAAAGCATCTATGGTATAGTTCATCTGTTGTTGTCATGCAATACATTCTTTCTCTTCGGTACAGAAAAAAAGAATTACTGCAACTTCCAGTCTCACTTCAGATGAAGATGAAACACAGATTGACCCATCACAAGTTCTTCAAACAAATGTAAGTATTTATGGGAATAAGGGAATATTGTGGGAGGATAAGACATATTTTTCATTATAAGTGGCTTTAGGTTTGACAGCAGTGCAGTTGCAGAAGTGGATGGTGGTTTCAATGAGTCGCTTGTTTTTTTCGAGTTTCAATCAGGATGGTCCCTAAACTGGCTATATCAACAAAAACTACATATCGTGATAAATACAGAGATCGATTGATATGGAAAAAATATATCGTGATTATAGTTTTTGCCTCTGGTGAAATATGGTCTGACAATACCTTTATAAGCTGTACAGTAGGTGATAGATTCTACAAACATCTACAAAGATGGATATTTACCCCTCTCTTGCCTTTGCAGTTTAACATTTAAATTTTTCTGCCCTTCCTTTAAGAAGCCAAAGATGACAAAGGCTGCAAGAGACAGAGCCCTTTCCCAACTGAAATCCTCGCTGCTGAGAAGAAATCCAACAACCTCCACCCCCTTGACAAGTGAAGACGATACAGACATAGACACCAATGTGGACTTATTTGACCCACCTCAGGCTTCGGGATCAACTGTAAGTATTTACAAAACGCAAGAAATAAATTTGGAATTAGGGCCCTATTGTTTCCGCGATCACAGAATCGCAAACGGAATCGCGGAATTGAGCAATAAAAACGAAATACTTCTTAACACGGAATATCACGGAAAATGTCATAATTTGACTGAAATGCTGTTATCGTGGAAAAGAGGAATGTAAACCCAGGGGGAATTTTACCAGAGGGACGCTAATCTGCGTGACACAGCCCTGAAATTCACCTGCGCCCCCTCCCGCTTTAAAACAATCTATGTTTCAAAACATGCGAACATGGCGAAGCGGCTTCACAATAATCTGCAAGAAAATTTAAGAGACGACGCTACACTCCAGGTGAGTCATACTAACATTGCATTGTTGACATTTTGATTTATGCAGGACCTCTGCCAAGGGGAAAATGAAGAAGAGGAGAGTGTCCTGATGGATCAATCCAGATCCAGTGTTAACATGGAACAGGAAGTGATGGATGCTCTGAAAGGTATTCATACAAGGAAGAATTGCCTATGTTTTTTATGTCAGTAATTGTATCGATAGGAATCTTATCTCTCATATATCTGTGTCTGTTGTGTTTTTTTTCCTTAATGCAGAAATACCAGCCTTAGTCAAGTGTGTCAGAGATCTTCTTAAGAGAATGCCACCTGTCATGGACACTGACAGTACAAGTTCTGGTTCTTCCAGTCCAGCTCCAGAAATGGTATGTTTTGCATTTATACACGTTTTGTAAATACTGCCTTTTTATTACAGGAAACATTTCATCCAAAATTGTTGTAAACTACTTGACTGTTTGCAGTTTTGTCTCTGTTGTCTCGACCCACATTTTGCACGTACTGTATTTGATAGAAACTGTATTTTCCATTTCAGCATGCAGTTCAGAAATTATACTTTAATTCATTGAAGACCACTTGCAGAAATTACAACTTAACTAACATTTGGCATTCAATAGTTCAGCTAAGTTGTCTTTTAAGAAATGCATTCCAGCAACGTATTCCTAATGCCATTTCTAATAATTGACTAACTCTATTTCCTGGACACAGATTTCCCTGGGCAACACGGGGGTGCAGGTCAGCAAAAGCTGTTTCCGAAGACTAAACCAAACAAGAATGTCCCTGTTCACACAGGACTTAGCTGTGCTCATCTTTGGGCGGGATGTTTTGGCATCCTCGACTCTCACAGGAAAACCAGGGCCTACTGGAACAGCGAAAGAGCAGCTTAATCCGGAAAAGCTGAGTGCTCTTATTGGTAAGTATTGGTTAAGTCTATTTTTCCTTATTATCATTTTGTTTTTATGCCTCTACCCTTGCCTTGGCCATTGCCAGAAGCAACATGTTTCAGCTTGTCCTCATGTATGTATGCCCCCTTCTTGCTAATGTGATAACTCTGGAAAAGCATGATTTGTAACACCATTTTATTTGTCCTTTTCTATTTTACAGATACAGTTATTGCTGAATTTCCAGGAACGAATGTGTCTGATGTGAGGGCAGTGATTCGGAGAAAATGTAACAATGAGAATTTTGTGACCAAAAAGAAACAGTAAGCAGTAACATCAGCAACTGTTTGTAATATTTTGTTTGTTTTTTGGTGGACATACATTTTCAGTTCAAACAAACTGGGTCAATGTTTCACATGTAAAAGTTTCAAAAGGCAGTTTAATGTTCATCCCTGTCATTATTTCTAGCTTCTCTGCGGTGCACAGCTAACAGGGTAGTTTTAGCACAGCTATTGTTTCTTTTTCTTTTTTCCTTTGTTATTGTTTTTTAGTGAACTTTTCTGGGGTCAAATGATCCAAATTTGAATAAAAATGTTATGATGAAGAGAAACTAAATGTACTTTGTTAATGCACATTTTCCCTGTAATGCGGTGCATGTTAAAAATAAACTTTTTTTCTACTTAAAGTATGTTCTAATTATTTTTTATGTTTACTTAAAAGTAATTTGAAATTCAAATTAATTATAAAAAAAATTATACTTTCTGTGTACTGTTGAAGTGTACTTTAATGAAATACATCTAGCATACTTTCTGCACACATAATTAGTGTACTCACAGTATATTATTTTCGATGTGCTAACAATGTACTTAGTATACTAATGCTATATCACTGGTGCTTCTTTAGACATACTATAGTGCATCTTAGTGTACTTATCTGTACTATTTTGAGACACCATTAAGATGAACTATAATATACTTAAGTACAACTTTTTAATTTTTGTAAATATATTTAAAATACAATGACAACACATTATGATTAAATTAGAAATACATTTCCAGTATATTCTAAATGTATTAATAGTAATCTGAAAAGTTGATCAAAGTATACTTTAAATCGAAATAAAGAACATTATAAATAAGTACTGTATTAGTAGAGAAAATTGTACTTATAGTATATTTAAGTTGATCTTAATGGTGTCTCAAAATAGTACAGTCAAGTACACTAAGTTGTATTTTAGTATATCTTAAGTAGCAATAATGATATATCTTAAGTATACTAAGTACGTTTTTAGTACTCGAAAATAACACACTTTGAGTACAATAATTTTGTGCTTATGAAGTACACTA
>JBCAUF010005774.1:0-11494 GCA_038406115.1 Haemulon aurolineatum | reverse complement strand
GGCCGTGAGAAGAGACCACGTGACATGTATACAGGAAGCGAACTCGTCATTGGGGGTCTTGGTTTAACCGTCTTTGGTATCAAGTCGGACACAAATCTAACCGGCATGCATTGTGCGCTGGTCGCCGGTGATCGGTTCTGCGCAGGCCTGGCTCATGTCGAACGAGCCTATTGTTACATGAGGCCCCTGCACTTGAACCAGTCTGCCATCTTTGGATTCACCTGCTCTACTCTAAATGCTGAGTCATTATTTCACTTAACATAATATAAGAAATCCACCAAACCAAACAAAGTAGTTTATGAGCAGAATGGCTCTCGGAGTCATGTCAGTCGGTTAATTGGTTGATCCACCACTCTGATTCAGACAGAAATAACTCGATGATCAAGCCCAATGGCTTTTGAGATCTACCAGCTTTTCATTTAGTGCCACCAGCAGGTGGACAGTTTTTAGTCTGGTAGTTCATTGCCTCCAACTTTCTCACAGCATTTAGTCATACATTCATGTGCCATTCAAACTGAATTATAATGACTTTGGTAATTTTCCAGCAACCAGAGAATTAGGAAATGTTAATATGTTCCGAAAGTAAGATGGTGACCATGGTAAACATTATCTGCTAAACATCATCACATTAGCACTGTCATTTTTGTCATGTAAGCATGCAAACAATCGAATGAAAACAAGCATTTGGTTCAAAGGACTGCTGTGCCTCAGTTCAACCTCAGAGTGGTATAGTGGAGATTGGAGTGAGAACTTCATAGAATCTGTTATTAGGGCCCGAGCCGAGAGTCAACGACTCACGAGGGACCTATTAAAATTCGAATTGCGCGGGGACGCGAGGGCCCGTTCATGACTGCGCGCAGTCCTAGTTTTGATGTTGTTCTTTATTTAGTGAAGTCTAATAACCTAATAACAATAAAAATAAATGATTACACAGCACTAAATCTGTTCTGATTATTGGAAATGAATGACTCACTTCAGCTATATACGTAAGGGATCACATACACAAGTGTTGTGTTTTGAGAAAGTCTGGCAAAACATTTTCTGTTGGATGCAAAGTGAAAAGGATCCCCACAGAGGAGGATTTTAGAGCAGCTCTGCTGGTTTTTAAATGACGAAACTGTCAGCTGTCTTTGGCTCAAAACTCAATACACCACAGAGGACCTGGACCTCCTATGCTTTTATCTTTTCCCCTGTCAAGGTTAATTTCAGTCCATTCCAGGTCAGTTCAGTGCATTGTGATGCAGTTTATTATTATTGAAGTGTTAATCCTTCATCCTTCAAGATTATTAAAGGAAGCAAAGCCCCTTGAGTTAAATTGTGATTTGGATATTGACATGACTTGAATCCTTTAATCCTGAATAAGATGAATCCTCTTCATATTAAATGTGCATGAGCAAACGGAACTTGTTCACAGATAACAGAACCAACAATTTATTTTAAGAAGGTAATAATACTTGTGACAATTAAGTTACTCCCAGGCACCGGGACTTGATGTTGCTGACTGTGGTATTGGAGTCATCAGATTGGCGCCCTCCTCATCTGGTGTTTTGATAACAGACCCATGACACCTCCACGGGGCTCATTGGCAATACCTGACATCCTGGATGTGCCCACCTCAACTCTTAATCCTTATGTGCCATAGATGCTATTTTGGGGCCAAGGAAGCTTTTCTCCGCTTTACCTTGAGCCACTGGCTTGGTTGTTCAGCTGCACTTGACAAGGCATTGATGGCTTGGTTTTGGGCTTGGCCTCGCATTCTGAGGTCCTTAAGCAGCCTGGTAGTTGTTTTACCCACAAAGCCTCTGCTGCTGTCTTTCACTAGGCATACCTTGGTTTTCCAGCCACGTTGCTCAGCATCAGCTGCCAGTTCAGCCCACTTAAGGCTCTTTTATTCATAGGCCTCTTTAACAGCACTCTCCATGGCACAGTCAGCTCAATGATGTACACCTTCTAAAGGGAGGAGGACCAGAGCACGAGGTCTGGTCTGAGTGTCGTAGTGGCAATCTCTGGTGGACAGTGGAGCCTTTGATTCAGATCCACCACTAACCTCCAATCTCATGCTCCTCCCACTGACTG
The DNA here is from genome assembly GCA_038406115.1 of Haemulon aurolineatum. NCBI lineage: Eukaryota > Metazoa > Chordata > Actinopteri > Lutjaniformes > Haemulidae > Haemulon > Haemulon aurolineatum. Next base: position 9,418 of record JBCAUF010005774.1, on the reverse strand, counting down.
AGTTCATCAGCTCTTTCCACATCACCTACTATTGGCTGTCTTTTCTTTTTGTTGTAGCCAGAGATGGTATTTATTCCTCTCCACATCTCACGGATGTTGTTGTGATGTAAATTTTTCTCTATCTTCTTTTTGTATTCCACCTATGCCATCTTCAATCTGTTCTTCAGCTCATGTTGCACCTGTTCGAGCCATTCTTTGTCACCGTCTCTAAAAGCTTCCTTTTTCTGATCGAGGATTGCCTTTATGTCACTTGTGATCCAGGGTTTGTTATTGGGGAAACAGTGTACAGTCTTTGTAGGTATGACTGTGTCTCTGCAGAAGTTGATGCACTCAATGAAACAATCAGTCTGTCTATCAACGTCCCTACTGTTCTCATCCGTTTCCAGAAGCATATCCCAATCAGTGCGTTCAAAGCAGTCATTTAGAGCCTCACTAGCCTCTTGTCCATTTGCTTACAGTGAGTGTCTGACCTCTCTGTCTGACCGTATGAGAGTGAAGCCAGGTATATCCACAATGGAATCTGAGAGGTTGTGATTCAACCAAAAAAACACATCAGGCTGCACTCACAGTGCACTTTTTGAGTCTTCACTAATATCTTCAGCTCCTCACTTTTGTTGGGCAGAGAGTTGACATTCCCCATTATGACTGATGGCAGAACAGGCTTCTATCTCCATATTCTTGCCTTCAACTTTGCACCAGCATGGCAACCATGAAAGCTCCTCCTTATTTTGGCTGGACTAGGGTGATATACTCTAGATTTGCTCAATTTAAATGAAAAAAGCTCTTGAATAAACTCTTCTCCCCACAGGAACTTCCATCAGTAGATGAACCAGACTTTGCAGCAACTTGTATGTACGCATGTTCTAGAAATGTTGAAAGTTTACATAATGAATTTACAAATGTGACGCATCCATGGTTTGCAACAATGTACAATGCCAACATTTTATTCTGGAGAGTGGGCTGTTCATTCAATTCCACAAAAGAAAAAGTTATATGTAGGGATATCTACGTTATTATTTGATATTTCATTACCTCGTAAAATATTTAGTGGAGCACCACCTCTCCTTAATTTAGTTATGATCAGTCTATACCTGGGTCATGCAGCTCTGAGCACAGTGATCAATAATTTGGCTCAATACAGACATACGCGTACAACAAACTGTGAACAATAATGCAAATTTATTTTCAAAAGTGCAAGGTTGTACATGTGACAAGTGAATTAATGTGAAACATATGAGTGAGTAAATAGGAAGAGATAAACAAGTGAATTAAGGCAACGAACACAGAGTAATGGATACGGACCTGAGTAAATGCTGTAATGAGGAATTGTTTTGGCAATAATGAGAGATCATGAGGGAGAAAAATTAACGCGGAATTAGATGATGACTACTGTAATTTAAATCAGCTTGTAACTCTTATAACATTTGATTAAGACTCTGAACACTGCGGCCGTGCTGTGCATTTAGCTTGCCTTTCGTTGCTAGCTGCGGACGTCTTTCAGGACCGCTGGATCGCTGTAGCTCCTGGAAGAACCTGGTTTCGGCGGGACAGGAACCAACCGAACCCGGGTCGAAGAGAGGCTGGGGAAGCGTTGTTCAGGGCGGTCCGGACGTCTGGCGGGAGAGTGGCTAAGCTTTCGTGGTCAGCAGCAAATAGCTAGCTGAGTGGCAGTTTCAGGTCGAGTGGCTGATCAGACTTATGCTCTTGCTCAAAAATAGTAAAAATCACGATTTAATACGACGGCAAAAATGACGAGCGACAAACGTTTACTGGGATGAAATGTTGTTGTCTTTAGGGATTAAAAATTGAATTAAAAAGTTATTGGAGCGTGTCCAAATAACTTTGCAAAAACGCAAGGTCTGGTTACAAGACAAAGACAAAACGAATTGCTGCAGCAACACAAATGGACTAACGAACAAGAGAGAAAAAAACAAAGAGCGTATACTTAGATTAGATTCGAACTGCACATCGCCGGCAGAGGTGTTAAGTTTTCTCCTTTCACTCTCTGGGGTGTGTTTGGAGGCGTGACGGACTGCAACGCCTCGTATCGTTTGAGGGTTTTATCGAGTTTAATTTGGATTGTATTATTTAATGTTACACGCGGCTGACATGATCTTCTCATTATGGTCAAATTCAGGCACATCAAACAATCAACTTCATAATCAACTCACATCCTCTGTGGGTAGATGTGACATAAGGCACATATTAAAAGTGAAAAGATCATCACGTTTTAGTAAAACTTTTGTTAACATTCTAGGATTAAGTAAGAATTAACAAAACAACAATAAACTAATCTAACATCAGTAACATATTTTGAGTAGAACACTATAGTGATGCAAGTTACAAATACAAGGAATTAAACATTGTAATGATTTTAAATCTCTCTCTAAGCACGTACAACAATACCAGTAGATGGCGCTGTGGCTCCATGAAAGAAAAGACATTTAAATTGTCAGACGCCTAACTCCATCAATCTTAGCAGTAGAGAGATTTTAAACGTATCTTCTGATTCTAGAAGTAAAGTTAAACATGGTTAAATCACAAGTAGACATGAAAAAGTTACATTTTTATTGATTACACAAAGGTGAGGTTACAAAGACATTTGGAGAAGTCCTGTTTTCTGGAATGTGTGTGTGTCTGTTTTGAGACCATAATATCCTGTTATCTGTCCTTCGAGATAGGGGAGGTTGGTTCAACTGAGAGTTACAGTTTGGTGTCATTCAGGTCTTCACGCAAAGTGGTTTTGGTTGTAAATTGGCTTTGTTTTTGCAGTTGGTTCTGAGAGTTTTGGTTCCTGATAATAGTCAATAACAAAGAGTCTTTGTACCTCACCAGAGAAGGATGGGATCTGGAGATTTTCAGCCGGACACATTTATGATCCTAGGGCTCAAGCTGTCTTTGGATGTGTTAATCACAAAAGGGGGTATTTGCGCCCTTTATACTCTATTATAGACATTATACTCTCCACTTCTTAATCTGTGTCCTAAATACCAATAGGTCAACATTAATGAATACTGGGAAATGCCTCTTCTTTTGTGGGAAGAATGAAGATAAAATCACTATGTAAATTTTCAAATGTAAAAAGATGTAACCAAACTAAAGTTTATAGTCTATTGAGGAGCAATGTTCTTCTCCAGTCACTCAAAATGATGCAACCTGCTGCAACGGGACCAACTGATTTCCATGCATTACTTTCCATGACTCTGTGTGTGAGTGTGAGTGTGTGTTGTTCTCCTCTTTGAACTAAAGCATGTTTGGAGCCCCTGTCTTCTCAGTCCAGACTTCACTGCTGTAGGCAACAGCAGCTCTATGCGTGTGTCTGGGTCCTCATCATGCTCTTTTGTGTGAGCGCTGGACACAACTAATTGTCAGTCAGTATCGCTTTGCTGTGACTTCACACACACGTGACTTCATCCACACCAAGATTACATCATCATACGAGCTAGATATAATACATAATTATGGCATAAAATTGCAGTAGTGCCATCAGTACTCTCCTCTGTATCCCATAGAAAATTCATCATCACCATAATTCAAATCAAGACACGCACATCTGAAACATCCTTACACTAATGAGTCCTGTCACAGTAAGCCTAATTATTTCACTTAGATCAGATGGCCCCCCTCACCATGGAAAGACTCACAGTCCTCAGCAGAAACTATAATCGGCTCTATCTCTTTTCTACTTCTGTTTTGTTGGACTTTTATCTCTGGGCCCTTGTGTCCTTTTCATTCCAGCACTACATCTTTCATCTCTTCTGTGACAGATATCAAGCTTTTATTAGAAATCTGATATTATTCATTCAGTGTTTGCTGATAGTCAATGTATCCATTTATAATGATTTTTCTGTCAGATGTCTGACCAGAGATGCATCCCAGTGTTTTGTGAGAGATGACATAAAAACATTAATGATACCTGCCTTAGCATGATTGATGGGGCTACTTGTCCATCAAATTTGGCAATTTTTGCCATCAGAATCTTCTGATGCAGACACTGATCACTTTCACATTTTGGAGAATTTTACCATCATGAACATCGAAAGTGTAAACTACTATTTTATGCATTTGTACCCAACTCTCCAGATGAGATCGTCTCCAAAACGAAAGACAAAATACAGTGATATAATACTCTCCTCATTTCATTAATGTTGACATATTGGTATTTAGAGAAGTGTTAATAAGAATAATGGTAAATGCCTCCTCTTTGATGGGAAGAAAGACGATGCTTTCAGTTTTGGGGGAACTTTGCCATAATCAACATCTAAAATGTAAATTAATATTCATATTTATGCAGAACCCTCCAGATAATATTTTAGTGTCTACAAAACAAGAGACAAAACAGAAAAATTCCCAAATCATTCTTCACTTTTTGATGTGAATAAGATAAAAGAAAAGAGTAGCTTGTTAATCATGTGTACAAAGATTATAGGCAAGCCTTATATCATCTGACAGTCTGAGTAATGCTTACACTGATTCAGTGATCCACTTGTTCAGGATTAATTTCGATCCATGTCACATGTGATACGATCCTGTGACCTTTCCTTAAACACTATGCCAATAGTTCATCTTCACTGTTAATGTTTGTCCAAGAAAATATATCTTGAAAAATACTTGCTTGATTGTCATAGAATCTGCTCATATGGATAATAATGGATTCACAACATGTCTGACAATAGTCAGATGTGGCTCTGCTTGACTGACTGGACCTGAATATTGCCTGTTGAATACCAAATTGCCAACAGTAAAACTATGACATTTGTGATGTGACAGTGGAACATGTGATGATGGATTAGGGAGGAACAAGTAGTTCTGCCCTTGCTAGTGCCTAATTTACAGACATGCCCATAAGCTAATCAGGATTGTTGGCCATTGACCTGTCCTAGCGATCTGAATGTCATTTTTCTTTATAACCCACCAGGCTGGAGAGAATCCTTTTCACTGAGAAAAACAACAGTAGAAACATACAGACATGTATAACAACCTATAATTACCAAGTCAAATCTAAAACTTGAGCTCTGTTTAATAATCTGAATGAATTTGACATTTGCCTCATTTCGAAAACATTAGGGGTGGGCATGCTCTTCTTCTGCAGGGGTCATTTTAATCAACATTAAATACCTGTACAGCAATTCAGCAAATATAAAATCAATCTGATAAATTAATTAAGTATCAATAGCACCTATTGGACCTCAAGTACCATTGCACTGCTCTGATGTGTGCTGTAGATGTGATGCGACTTGTGGCACTCTCTTGCACGTATTGTATTTATGCCCAATGATGGATCTTCTAAGATTATCCACTTCTTCAGTATTCTGAGTTCTGTGCTTGAACAATCTGGAAAATTGAAAGCAATGTACACCTGAACAAAATCTTAAGACCTAGGTAAAATTACAAGTATTTCATAATTGTAAGCATGAGTAAACATTTTGTGCAGGTGGATTGTAACCAGTAAAGCTTCAAAATGCAAAAGGAACAGGAGCAAGAGATGAAAAACATGAAGTAGGCAATTTACTGAAACCTGCATTTAAACTCAAACAGGCTTATCAGAAATTAGCCTTAAAAACCTCAACATCTGGACTACAATCTGGTTTTCATGTCATTTTCTGTCAGACATTCACACTGTCACGACCTGATGGCAAAGGCAAAAAGGCTTTCTTTCTTTTAACGTGGCAGGATTGTTAAACTCCCTAAGCAAGGTCAAAAGCCAATGTGCCATTGCTACCAAGGCTCGATGTAGTGAGACAGTCATCAAGTTGTAAAGATCCTGAGGGTTATGGGAAAAAAGGTCAGGTGGTAAGTGCTAAAGTCAGGTGGTCAGCGCATCTGCGCCGTGCCAACGAGGTGTGTCCAGGCGCATGTAGCAAGTTTTGTGCACGGCGCACACCAGCGCAGCCTGGTGCAAGTACTCCCCTTTCCCACCTCCGTCTCTCCTACTGGCGCAAGTGGGAAAGAAGGAGGGCAGAAGGTGTGGAGTGGGTTTAACACAGCCGAGTCAGATCTTCACCAATCAAATGAGCTCCACTACTCACCTTTAAATGCGCCGTGGTGAGGCGTATTGCAAGTTTCATCATTTCACCATTTCAGACGCCCAAACTTCTCCCGGGAGAGATGTGAACTCATTAGTTTGCGTCACAGCTTCAGCTGTGTTCATTCAATCACATCGAGTTTCCAGTTACGTATGACAACCGCCTTTGTTCTGTGACGGGACAATCAATATAGATATAAATGTATGTGCTGATTAAGATCATTGCATTGAATAGTGGTTGTTGTGATTATTTATTGCATTAAAATGTGCCTGAAACTGTGGAAAGCTGCCTGTGAGGTATTAGTGACGTGTTTTGTTCTGATAGTACAGCTAAGTTCTGTCTTTTAAGGTACCTGTAGAGGTTTTGCTTCTCGGCTGAATGATGGCAAGTCGAGTCAGTTGACCAATCCAACACTTTGGACAAGTAATGGCAAGATGGCTGTCAAATGTATGATTGATAATTCCAGGAGTACCACTCGTAACATTTTTGGTGACTGCCTGCTCTTTGTCCTTTCCATCATTTAGATCAAAAAACCACAATGACCACTTAAGGCCAATAAAACATATATCTAAAACAAATTAATCGGAAAAAAATGCGTCCATTGACAATGGTTTTAAGGATAATTTATTTTATTTTGTTGTAATTTATATTTATATTTATATTTATATTCATAGTGCCAGTCAGGACTCAGCCTGACAATTTAAAACTAAGTTATTCCAGAACAAACCAACAAAAATGATGCATAATTTTAACCTTGAAATTGAACAAACCAAAATGTATTTGCACAACAAACAACCCCAAAATAAACAATAATAAACAATGTCCACGTCTTTTGCATTTTGCTTTTTATTTTTTTAACTGAACTGAAAACACAAAACAACTGTCTTTGAGAGGTTTTTATTTCACTTTATACCCAACACAAAATAGTTTAACTCTTTATTCCTCCAAATGAAACTGATACACCTGTAGCAGGTATATTTCTTGCTGCGCACCAGCCCTGGACTCGTGACTCTTACATCCACTCAGAAGATCCACTTTTGGTCCATCCTGTTTTTATTGGGTCGGTCTTTCAGGCGACCATGGCAACCTCAACTTTTTCCTGCTGCCGTTTGAGGACTAAAACACAGAATTGAATACTACTCAGCTCCCTGTCCTTCACATGAGGATCTTCTGGAAGCGCCGCCAAGATGCTGAGATACATCTATTCTTATGGACCATCACCATTGGTTACTATGGCAACAAGCGACTCCAGATGAAAGGAGTTGCTTGAAATCCATTTTTGTGAGCACAGACTATCCGTAAGGGAGGCATATTTCCCTGCTCGTTACAGTCCATACTACATTTGCTACATTTTCCCATGATGACACACACACACACACACACACACACACACACACACACACACACATGCTAAAAACAATACTAGCCCCTCTGTTGTGATCATTAATAAGTTCTGTGTAGCCCAAAACAAAAACCTCCAATGCAATACAATAAAATTGGGCAGTATGGGCTTTAATTTCAACAGATTTATTGAAGCATTTTACTACAGTTAATATAGCAACAGGACAGTTGCTTAGCACATATAGCGCCACGCCCACTTTAAGTCTGAGTGCTGAAGAAGCCTGAATTGCATTGCCCTGTACTGTAGCTCCCATACACTAAAGCCATGTTGATCATATTATAGTTACAGAATCCACCAAGAATCCACCAAGAATAGTACACACATACCTATAACAGGATTGTGTACTGGTGTTATGGGATTAGCATCTTGGAACTGCATTTAGAATTAACACTGTAGGATTTAAAATTTTGTTGAATGCAAAGTAGGACCTATTAAAAAGGTGAATGCAACCTAAAATAGATCTGCAAGAGTTGCAGTCCTAAATTATGCCAATACAACAGATTAGGACAAAAATTGAAAATAGATACACAGTGCCATGTAATACATGTGGCAAGACTGCTTATAATTGAAATAATATTGCCAAAATCAATCCCATTTCTGTCAGACATCTTTCATTGCAGAGGTATTCAGGAAAATAGTCTATGGCAGCCATCTTGTGCTCGAGCCAAAGTGTCACACGTAGCAGCCAAATGACGGCTCAAGAATGTGTGGCTGAATACACATTCCCTTTTTTATCCTTTTTGACTTGAAAGAGACAGTAATGTAATAGAGACAGTCGAGTGTAGAACACCGCTGCAAAAATGTGAGCCTTAACAAAGTCAATTAGTTAGATAGTCAGGCTTATTATGAATTATTTCAAATTGATTGAGATTGTTCTTGCAGAGGCAAGTCATGCATCTGCCATAAAGTCAGAGATGGCAAAAGGTTTACAATGATAGAGATTAGTGTGGACATTATGGTAGTGAAATGTGCAGTGGATGTCATTCGGAGGTTTTTGAACAACATTAGCAAAAAACGTATTAGTATGCAATACGTTTTTGATAAAATTATGGTTAAATTTGCATGCCTATCAAGAAGAAATAAACCTTTATGTTGTTTTTTCCAAAGCCACGGTCTATTCCAGCTCCTTTGACAAAACTGTCATTTTTATCTTACAGAACAGAGGACTCGTCTACTTCTGCCTCTATGTCTTAGTTTGTTTGACTTTGATGAAGTAACCCTTTAAAACACTAGTCCAGTCCACATCAGAACCTTGCTTATGTTCCTATGCTGATACTACTGCTCCAAATGCCTAACTTTGTCCTGTGAGGAGTGTAGTTATCTGAGGATGACTTAGGCTGTCTGTATATGAGGGTGGAGATGGTCTGGCATTCACTTGCAAGCTCTTGGGGCCATTCTGCTGCAAACCATCACAGTAAACCTCAAAGTCAGCAGAAGTATTAGCATTGGTGTGTAGGTCAATCTGGTGAGGGTGAGACATTCACTACGTTTACATGCACAGCTTAATCGAGCTATGCTCAAAATTCGATTTTGGCATCTAATTGGACTTCTGTCTTTGTCCTAGTTTACATGCAACTGAAAAAATCGAATAACTGACGGGAACCTTTCCTGTTCCTCAATGCTAGGTGGTGATTTGTTTACCTTGTACGTAATGTACGCTTTACTTCTTGTGCAGATAAGGTGCACACTATTCTTAGATCTTTTTGTTCCAGGGTCATATGCCAGTGTGGGGATGTGGAACCTGCACACATGCGTTGTCTAATTTAACTCAGAGGGCTCTAGTTTGCCAGAGCTGCGCCTCGCCTCCAGCGTATCCAGAGTCTGGTAGACTTTCCGCCTCGCGCGCAGTCAACTTAGACCGAGCTGTGCGGAGGTGGGTGTGGCGGCGCAGTAGGGGGAGGTGTCACGGATTCAGCCCAGCGCAGTGGCAGTTTCGCGAACGAAAGCCCCGCCGAAGGTGCGCTGAAAGCTCGCCTGCTCGAACCTGGTC
>JBCAUF010005693.1:0-11501 GCA_038406115.1 Haemulon aurolineatum | reverse complement strand
TGACCTCAGAGTCTCCAGTCTGCAGTTTGGACTCTTCAGAAAATCAGACAGCAGCTTCACTCCTGAATCCTTCAGGTCGTTGAAACTCAGCTCCAGCTCTCTCAGTTGGGAGGGGTTGGACTTCAGAGATGAGGCCAGAAAAGCACAGCTGACCTCTGATAGGCCACATTGACTAATCCTGGTAGAAAATAGTTGGGTAGTATGTTCTTTTGTTGCATACAAGCGAATGATTTGTTCTTGATTATTTATGAGTTTATGGCATCTTCTACATTCAAGTGATATCCATGTAATATGCATACAGTTTATTTTGTACAGAACAAATTCAAACTGTCTGACCTCAAAGTGTCCAGTCTGCAGTTTGGATTCTCCAGAAAATCACACAGCAGCTTCACTCCTGAATCCTGCAGCTTGTTGTAGCTCAGGTCCAGCTCTCTCAGATTGGAGGGGTTGGACTTTAGAGCTAAGGCCAGAGAATCACAGCTGATCTCTGACACACTGCAGCCCCACAGTCTGAGTAAAGAATAAAAAAATCATGTCTGTTCTGACCGATGAGTGCCAGTGATCATTATTTAGGAAATCACACTGAAAATAATGTAAAACAAATAACTATTTAGACTTCAGCAGCAAACTCCAATTGAACAAAAATAGCAGTTCAAACGATCTTCATTCATTTATTTTCGCCAAGTCATTCTGTGACTGTAGACTGAATTTAATTCAAGAAAAATAAGAATACGTACAACAGGAAGTTTGCAAATTTATGGGAGTACAATATTTATGTATATGTATAGACTGGTGAAAATTAAAGGGAAAATGCTTGACCACTACAGTGAGGGGATCCAGTGGCTCTGATATGCAGTGGGTACATAGACTACACACAAAGTGACTGCCAGGAGTCCCCATCCATAGGGCACAAGGGTTCACTGAATGGTTTGATGAGTATAAAATGTGAAATTGTGAGTTTAGTACAATAGTGCTGAAAAGGCACGGACAAACTCAAACCCTCCACTGACCTCAGAGTGTCCAGTCTGCAGTATGGACTCTCCAGAGAATCACACAGCAGCTTCACTCCTGAATCCTTCAGCTTGTTGAGACTCAGCTGCAGCTCTCTCAGATGGGAGGGGTTGGACTTCAGAGCTGAGGCCAGAGAAGCACAGCTGATCTCTGACAGACTGCAGCCCATCAATCTGAATAAAGAATAAATGATGTACGACAGTGTTTAATCATCTGTTCAGAGCTGAATAAGGTTTAGTCTGTTTTAAACTAAATTGCTAAGTAAAGCACTATTAACATTTGGCGGTTGCACCAACGGAAGTAATTCCTATGCACGTGTCGCAACTCAAATCTTGCAGCTAGCCCTTAGTAGGTGTAAAGTCTTCCCAAAATAACGATTAGTGATCATTCTGAAAGGATTACATAGTATTTTTGAATTAACAATTGCTAGCTCATTTATAGCAGTTCGCTAATATAAGCTGTCATAATGTGATTGTTATAATGTTACAATTTCATCCCCCCAAAGAAAGAATTTTCCATATACCCCAATACCGCAAGCATGTGAGAGCACAACCTGTGTTGAGCGTATGGATGTCGCTGACAGTGTTGTGTAAATAAACGGTGGTTCATGAACTCGTTCATATTTGGGGCGAACGTGAACAAGAGAGTGCCAGATTTCCGCTAAAACACACCGTAAACAGGCCTTAATATGCAGGCTAGCGGAAAAAACACCCAATCTGGCAACACCAGTCACCACAGAGTTGCACCGCCACATGGGCCATCAAAATGCGAAACATAGAGGCAAAAACAAATGACGTCGTCAGCGGCACTGTATTAAGTGTGGACATGAATGTTTTTCTACAATATTCACTCCTCATGACAGTAAAATAGGTCATTCTAAGCCAATTTGCTGCACTAATTATTTTCTAAATCATTAGAAAATTAGGTTAACACACAGTCCTGCATGTAAAAAAAAAATACAGTGAAACTGATATAATTTTGAAAAATACCGTGATATAAAGTTTTGGTCATACCACCCAGGACTATATTACACAATGTTTTAATTGACCATTTCACCACTCAAGCTGTGGTATTAAAGTGTATCATATCGCATGTACTAGAACATTTCTCTTTTTCATTGTTCCCTCTGCTCTCCTCCAGAGTCACCATCAAAGGCATGGCTTATCAATGCTTCACCCACAAACACAAAACAGAGCAGAGGCAGGTGGAGTGACTCTAACTCAAGTAAACAGCAAACCTGTTGCTGCATTATGTGCAATAAATACTTCACGAAAGTGGAGATGGACAAATGTCGCCCCCAATGTGAAAACCACTTCAAAATATCAGTGCTGTCAAAGATAGTACTACTCATCCTGCCGCCCAGTCTACACAATGTAGAAAACTGATAGATCATAATCCTAATTGTTTTTGTTCATAATTACATTAGACTTGTGAAAAACAACTCATACAACAACCTTCACATCATATTAATCTCAGCAGAGAAATAAAAAAAATGGAGTCTGACCCCAGAGTCTCCAGTCTGCAGTTTGGACTCTTCAGAACATCACACAGCAGCTTCACTCCTGAATCCTTCAGGTTGTTGTTGTGACTCAGGTCCAGCTCTCTCAGACGGGAGGGGTTGGACCTCAGAGCTGAGGCCAGAGAAGCACAGCTGATCTCTGACACTCTGCAGCGAATAAATCTGAAAAAATAATAAAATTAGATACAGTAAGTAAAAATCTATATTTAATCCAATCAGATGTGTTCAGGTTACTGAATTAGCATCAGCAAGTAAGGACTCTATGAATCAGTCTGATACCATGAAATTCATCAACCTTGAAACAGGACCCTTCTACTTTCCAGCAACATCGTACATGCCATTTTTCCCCCTGAAATGGCAAACTCATGTTCTGTGTATCTATTTGTTCAAATTTAACAGAGGGTTTAACCTGAGCCATCAGGAATTACTATTAGGAAGAAGTAAAAAAGGTCTCATAACATCTATTGAAGAAGATAACTTCCCAATTGTTCTTGCACTGTTTTTATTGTGCGGCCCTGATGGTGTTCAGCTTGGTGCTGATAACAACGTCTGCCACAGTCAATAGATTAAAACACTGAACTAGCAAATTTTGTTTAGTGTCACCACAACTTTCACATCATATTAATCTCATCCATAGGGCACAAGGGTTCACTGAATGGTTTGATGAGTATAAAATGTGAAATTGTGAGTTTAACACAATCGTGCTGAAAAAGCACGGACAAACTCAAACCCTCCACTGACCTCAGAGTGTCCAGTCTGCAGTTTGGTCTCTTCAAAAAATAACACAGCAACTTCACTCCTGAATCCTTCAGGTTGTTGTGACTCAGGTCCAGCTCTCTCAGACGGGATGGGTTGGACTTCAGAGCTGAGGCCAGAGAAGCACAGCTGATCCCTGACAAACTGCAGCGACTCAATCTGAATAAAAGATAAATAATGAAGATGTGTGAGAGCATGTTCTGAAGGTTCAACATCAATGATCTGACACTACTGGTGAAAATTCTGCAAAGTTAAAAGAAAGCAAAGAATTATTTCTACTGCAGCAATAGACATGATCAATTTAAAACAAATATTAGTTCAGAGGATCTTCTGTACACATTTACTAAAATTATACTTATTAGTTTATTGCAACAATTAACAGAGGTATTTTCTACAATTACCTTTGTGACTGCAGACTAAATTTACAATAGAAAAAGTGGAATAGTGGTCTGACCTCAGAGTCTCCAGTCTGCAGTTTGGACTCTTCAGAAAATCACACAACAGTATCACTCCTGAATCCTGCAGGTTGTTCAGACTCAGGTCCAGCTCTCTCAGATGGGAGGGGTTGGACTTCAGAGCTGAGGCCAGAGAAGCACAGCTGATCTTTGACAAACTGCAGCCCCACAGTCTGAATAAAAAAATAAATAACTTATGCCACTTCAGAAGGCAATGTTCGTGTGTCAGTGTCTAACAATTTGAAGGTTCAGCATGTAGAAGTTCAGAAAATGTAATCCCCAAACACTAATAGGATGTAGGTTAAAAAGAGTTCTCAATAACAAATGACACTGTGCTTCTTCTGTGAAAAAGACAGTGACTTTAACTCTTAAACTGCAGCTCCACGAGTGGCTCCGTCTAAAACCCCTATTCTAAAAAAAGTTGGGACAGTGTGTGAAATGTAAATAAAAACAGAATGCAAAAACGAATCTCATAAACCCATATATTTTTTACAAGGTAACATAGACAATATATCACACATTTGAAAAATTAGGTAAGCTTTGAATTTGATAGCAGCAACAAATCTCAAAAAAGTTGGGACAGGGGCATGTTTATTACTCTGTGGCATCACCTCTCATTTTAACAACAGTCCAGAAAACCTCTAGAAACTAAGACCAGTTGCTGGAGTTTCTATTGTGTCTCGGTCCATTTTAAATGAGCTTTGGCCCAGAGACGATGGCTGCATTTCTGGGTCATGTTCACATATGGCTTTTTCATTTCATGAAAGAGCCTGCATTTATGGAAGGCACGGCGGACTGTCTTCACAATTTCACATTATTCTGAAATTGTTCCACAATTAGTGAACGCAGTTTTTCACATATTGGTGAACCTCTGCCCACCTTTACTTCTGAGAGATTCTGCCTCCCTAAGATGCTCTTTTCAAACCAAATCATGCTACTGACCTGTAGCAAATTAACCCAAGTGCAAAATGTTCCTTCAGTTGTTTACTTTTCCAGCCTTTTATTGCCACTATCCCAACTTTTTAAAGACGTTATTCTCCCATCAAATTCAAAACAAGGTAATATTTCCCACTCCCCTTATCAAGTGTATGAAACAATAACTCATGTTAAAAATCAAGTGCAACAAAAAGTCTCAAGTCAAACTAATGTTCTGCAAATCAAGTTTTAGCTGGCTAATATTCGCTAACATTAGCTTGCTTGTGACATGGACAAATTGGCAGCTAGCTAACATGGCAAAATCCCATCTTGAGTGGACAGTTGAGTAGCTGCCAATCTCAGCACAGACATAAAAAATGGAGTCTGACCTCAGAGCCTCTAGTCTGCAGTTTGGACTCTTCAGAAAATCACACAGCAGCTTCACTCCTGAATCCTTCAGGTTGGAGTTTCCACTCAGGTCCAGCTCTTTCACATGGGAGGGGTTGGACTTCAGAGCTGAGGCCAGAGAAGCACAGCTGATCTCTGACAAACTGCAGAAACTAAATCTGAATAAAGAATAAAATATGTAGATTAGGCTGAAGTTTATTACTTCTAGCTCTGGTTTAATGCACACCACACCACATGAGCTGTGCTACCTCTGTACTAGCCATATCAGCTTCTGATATCATGAAGATCATTACACTTCCTCACTTCACAGTAATTAAGATTAAGAAGCTTTATTGTCATTGAAACAAGTACAACGAAAATTTTATTCGGGAGCATCTCTCATTTCGTAGCAGCAGCAATGGTCATAAAATATATTAAAAGGTAATATAAATGGTAAAAATAAAGTGCAAGATACAGACTGTAATATTCAGTATCAGGAGTGCCCTGTAAAGACTTAGGCCCTGAACCCTCACTGACTTAAATGACGTCAGCTGTAAGGGACTGAGTCTGAGCGATGTATCAAATGTGAAATGACCGTGGAAATGTGCGGAGCCCCATGCCAACTTCACGGCTGGCGTACGCACGTTTCTATTGCTATTGTTCCTTTGGCAACACTTATGAGCAATTAACACACCCATGGGCTTGCAATTATAGCCTATGGGTGGATATAAAAGCATGTACAATGTAATGAAGAAAATGATATTAACAATGGCAGCGTTAGCGTTGTTAGAAGACCTTGAAAATGGTGCAATCTGAACGAGTATTTCTGAAACGAGATGATTTACTTGCCAATGGCGATAACTGACTCATGAGCTGATTTCATTTACTTGGTAGTGATGGGAATGGCAGTTCTTTGGACTGTACTGAATCCCTAGAATCAGTTCATTAAAATGATTTGTTCAAATGATCTGTTCACTGAATCATTCAGTGCTTATCAGGAGCCCTGACTGCATAGTGCATTGTTCTCCGACTCTCTGAACTGAAAAACGGCCAAACGATGCGTTATTCAGGTTGTGATTCAGCCCTGGCCTGAGGTTCACGTGCACTCTGTTAACATGTTCACTTACTGAGACGGTGCATTCACTGACCATAGTACAGTCATTTGTGGGAGACTCAGCTTTACTTTGAGTGGCTGTTCTCTCTGTGTGTGCAGTACGAGAGTGAGTGACACAGTGCCACCCTCAGCACAGGACCTGAACCTGAATCACATCCTCAGTGAAAGTTCCCTACATCCACAAATCATGAGTGAGTGGCTCCAAAGATCCACGGGTGAATCACAGAGTTCCACTCCCGGCCAGCACACCCGCTGCTGAGTTCAACTGAACTGAGAAAGGAACGAATCAGTTCATGAAGTGATTCCATTCAGTATGTTCAGCCTCAAGATTCGTTCATTTGAACAAAACGTTCACAAACGTAACAACACTTGATGAATGAGCAACCGTCAGACAGAGACACAGGCAGGGAATCACAGAATCGGCTTTGCGTGTCTGTGGGCCGGTGCAGTCAGAATTTTCCCGGTGGATTTTGGTGTCCAGCTCCACCCCTGATTGATGCCCTTTCTTTCTTGATCTTACCGGTCTCAAACTTCTGTCTACAGCCGTTTTTAATCTGCTATCATCAGATCTTCAACAACATCATTATATCGTTTACACACTCTACAGACTCATCAGTACTAACATAATTTTCACTGACTGATGTGACTTTGACTGACTCACAATGTGAGTTTCCGAAAAGACTGAAATATCTTCAATTTTGTGCTCAGACAAAAAAAAAAACATAAGGTACAGTTAATGAACTGACCTCAGAGTCTCCAGTCTGCATTTTGGACTCTCCAATCCAGCAGACAGCATCGTCACTTCTGACTCCAGAAGCTTGCTGAAACTCAGGTCCAGCTCTCTCAAATGGGAGGGGTTGGCTGAAGTTGAAGCTTCACAGTGAGTCTCTGAGAGTCCACAACCAGAAAGTCTGTCATGACAAATACATTACAGAATATGTTGTCATGACGAAGCACCGAGCGTAACATCACAACCACACACATGCTACATGTTGGTGAAGAGGTCTGTTGTTGAACACTACGCTGTAGATCTGCTGCACCTGTTTCCTCTTAGAGCAGTAAATCATAAATACTGATAAAAATGGGATAAACTCCAGTTCATTTTCAGTTGGATTACATACGTATACTCCACTAATCTGGAGAACTTTATTTTGAGAGTTTTTTAAGAGTGAGAAATGGTCCTATAACTTAATAGTCAGTGTATTATTATGAACATTCAATTTAATTTGCCATTAAAGACAAGTTACAAAAATGTTTGTTGATGCGGTCAATTACACGGAAAATCAGAATCACTTCTAAAAAGTTGAAATGAGTCGACAAAATTGCAATCGATGAACATGTTTACACAGAAGCACTGCCCAGATCTGAATCACACCAAAGATACTCAAAACAATATTTTCTAATCCGTCTCTGATCACACATGACAGCTGTGTCTGTTTAACGCCTTAAGGCTCATTTATGCTCAACGTACGTATGAAAATCTATACATCCATTTCAAACAATGTTACCGCCACTGCTCACATACTCTGATGCATCCTTTATGTTGACATGGATGTTCACCAAACAGGGACAAAAAGGTGACATGGTGAAAATGATGCTGAGCAGAGAGTGTCTTATAATGTGTGTCTTTCTGTCTGTGATCGTTTCCTTCTTTTCTCTCTTTCTATTTATTTTAATTTACATTTTCTCTTCCTTTATGTGGAGTCTTTGAACAGGAAAATGTCAAAATAAACCAATTTGAATAGTGAACGTAGAACCTTCTTCAGGCCAGCTCAGAGTAAACGCTCACCCACGACTCTTTTTCTCTGCAGGTTCATAACTGAAGTCTGAAGGTTCCAGTGGAGACACTGCTCTCAGTCTGTGGAAACAACAAATGTTTTATATATATTAGCACTTATGTATGTTATCATTACAGAAGTGCCCTTAACATGACACATGACCACTGATCATAGCAACAAATTGTTGTGTTAATCTCTCCCAGTTCTGACCATTTCATCTACAGCTGGAAAGAGTGAGAGGTTCTTCATCTACATTTCTCATGTTCAGTGACAATCACCTGCGCACGAAGAGAATAGTCTGACAGAGTTCAATATTCTGACACGAGCTGTCTGAGGTTTATGGAAAGGTTCATGAACGACAGCAAAGGCCACACCTGGAGGGAATTAGTATCAAATATTGACGTGCCAAACAGGAAATGCTGTGACAGCAAATTGATGTGATGTTATGGTCAACTCATCGATTTCAGTCTGGAATTTGATATTTTCAGATGATAGAGTTTGGTTGTCCTTAAGATATGTGATGCTTTTCATACTTTATCACTTATGCTGTTAGCTGAATAACAGACTAATATAAAGAGGAATGGCCAATCTTTGCATTTATACATAATATATAGCCTAGCATTGAAATATTTCAGTCAATATCATAAATGTGCAACAAGTCAACTAATGGTTGGTTTTAGATGACTAGTTCATTTGGAAAATCTTCACTCGTGTGCAGTCCTGAAACCTGAATCACCTTCAGGCCAGCAGTCTCTTACTTTACTTTGGTGTCTGGAGGATCCATCTTCCCACACCTGAGCCCTACACCAGTAACACTGGACACACACACACACACACACACACACACAGGATAAAAACATCAGCACTCCACATCTAAAGGACAGAGATCTTTCTAGGCATCATAAATGTGACTCTGACTTCAGAGAGACGCTGTTCACTTCTTGACTGATGAAAGAAAACAGGAAACAGTAGGCTACGTGAAAACATCACCTTGGACTCCAGAGCACTGATCTCAGATCAGTTAGGTGTTTATCTGACAAATGATATAACAGACTAAAGAAAACGATCAGCTGGTTAGGCAGCATGAGAGTGACCGTCATTACATGGAACTCTTTTATTTACCTAATAAATGACAGAGTATACGATTCTAAAAATTGCTATTCTACTACTTTTGGTACTTTTTGAGTATATTATTGTTTAGTTTGTCATCCCGTGGTATTACTTTGTCATCCACAAAGAGAGAGTGTCTGTGATATTCCTGCGAATAAAGCTACTTTGAATTTTAATTTGAGAGAGAGAGAGACCTCCTCTGACGTTTCTCG
Source organism: Haemulon aurolineatum (assembly GCA_038406115.1). NCBI lineage: Eukaryota > Metazoa > Chordata > Actinopteri > Lutjaniformes > Haemulidae > Haemulon > Haemulon aurolineatum. The sequence goes on along the minus strand of JBCAUF010005693.1, from coordinate 2,244 downwards.
CAAATTTTCCACGTTCAAAGTTTATTTGAGATTTTCCACATCTGCATCGATGGTCTGAAGAGGTTCCTGGTGTCGTTAATATTTTTAGGCGCGATAAAACTGACCTGACCTCGTACATTGAACTACACTCGCGCTTCCTGCATAGACCAGTCCGGACACGTCGTCCTCAGTTTACTCTGAAGTTATTTCACAATAAATCGTCATCCTGACTTTACAGATGAAATTAAACTGATGTTCACAGAGACAATAAACGAGACGCTCCGATGGTGAAATAGCGACAGTCATGTTAAACTCACGCTGTGTCGCCAGATGTTCCTCCATCAACAACAACAGTCTGACTTCCAGGTGAACTCCTTCAGAATAAAAGCATCACCTCTGCACATGAACGGGGCTGAGACTTTATATCGTCGAAACACAGCAGGCTCATCAACCGTCTTTTGTATTCGTAGTTCTAGTACTGCATAATGATAGAGTTTGATATAAAGCCTACATTTGTATTCACACATTGGCGATGCACACTTCATGTTGTTCTGCAGATGAAGCCAAGCTCACTCTTCACAGGTGGATGTTGGCCAGGCCACTGCTGACGGAAATCTTTTAATGTGTGATATAAGTGAGGACATGTGACAGAGAGCCTGAATATCAAGTTACATTACGTTATCTAGTTTTAAAAAGTTTACGTCCTCCCTTTATTTTGAAGGTCAGGTATTCATTTGCTACCCACTTCCTCCCACATGCTATTGGCTAAAATGTTTGCTTCTCTACCCTCACTGGAAATCTTCCTCAACTCCTTTCCCTCACAGATCTAAACCAAGCTCAGCTGGTGTTAAGGGGCCTAAAACGCTGGATGGATCCATTTATTCACATTGTATAGACCAAATTCTGGCTGGAACATCTGAAGGTGTCAGCAGATATCCAGATGAATCAGATCAGGTGGTGTTTTACCATCTTCCACTGTCATGTCTTGGTTCCCATATAGTTTATAGTAGGAACCTGCTGTGGTCAGTTCACAGATACAGTGTGCAGATGAACCTCATGCTGATGCCCACTGATGTTGGCTTTCTGATTGCTGATGTGTTTTTTCTAAAGAGGCAATCATAAAAGTGAATGGCTCGGGGGCAAGACAAACCAACAAACTGATCTTCAAAGAGTGTGATGCTGCTGCAAACTGTGCTGTTTCACGTTTTAAGACACACCAGTAGAGTGAACGAACAAGCCTGCATGACACTGGTTCAGGGATCAAACCAGATGCAATTCTTTATGTCACCATTAGATGTCACTAAGCAACAGTTCACAGCAGAGGGACTCTTCCCCTGATTATATTATGTTAAGTTCTGTATTTAAATTTCCGCACCTGTTTTCCAGAGTTTCTCTGTCCGAATACATAAACCCAGTGTGGTATATTGACATTCTGATGGGAGAAACGTTGTTCTTGTTCATCCAATAATCCACATTGACAAATGGGACAGCAGACAGGCATGAGGAAGAGCACACATTCATTCACTCATTCAGTCATGGACTCTGCTGCTCTCTAAAGCTGCACAGAGGAATTATAAAGCCTCAGGTGAATTGAGCAGTAAGTTAATCAACGATAGACTTCATTTAGACCAACACACAGAACATTTTTATTGACAGATGCTGAGTTATGGTGATTTAAATCACATGAGAAGTAAAATTGATTTGAATATCAAGATTGATTCATTTATTCACGATATGAGATTTTAAAAAAATGAAAAAGGAACAGAGATATACATAATTTTCTGGAATAATGACACCTCGGTTTGTAGTTAGTGCTGTTCTGTCATTTTCTAATATTTCATATAAATATATATATAAAAAAACATAAAATGTGACCAATGTTTAAGACAACACAGGCAAGAATCAGCAACTAATCAGTGCATTTATGTTGAGAGTGAATCTGTCAGTGTGAAGTTTGTTCACAGCGACAAACCCAGAGATAATTATCACCGGACTTTGCAGTTCGTCTGCAATATCAAAATCTGTTTGCATGGACGAGAAAAATATGACAATTTCAAAAAGTAAATATATCATTTGACTCTTATAACAGTGACACTTAAAAGTTTGGAGTTTTCCAGTTTGTAGACATCAGTGAAACTGATCCAAACCTCCCAGTAACATGAACCAGTCAGAGCCTCTCCACACACAAGCTGCTGCTGCTGCTGCTGCTTCAACCTCTGTGGATCATCAGGACACAGCTGATCCTCTCCACACACACACACACAC